>NW_025564874.1:0-12493 GCF_020424385.1 Procambarus clarkii
ATAAGTAGATATATTAAAGCACATTGTTACATTAAAGCTCTGATTGATTACATTGACAGCTTGATTAGTAATTTAAACAAGGTTAATAGACACCATACAGCAGATTGACAGCACATATAAGACAGCAATGATCACAATGGTAAAGATGTTCAGTTTGGGTACATAAAGATTGGGAGACTGGGTAGCAAAAGGTACAGATAAACAAGATTTATAAACACCATACAACAGATTGGCAGCACATATAAGAAAACAGCAATGATCACAATGGTAAAGATGTTAAAATTGTGAACATAAAGGTTGGGAGATTGGGTAGCAATTGATACAGTGCAATTTTAAGGCAAAAAGTGAAAAACTATGAAGATGAAATTAGGTACTTTTTAGTATTGATTTTGAATGATGTAAAAGTTGGACAGCTTTTCAATTCAGGAGGGAGTGAGTTCCATAAACTGGGTCCCTTTATTTGCATAGAGTGTTTACACAGATTAAGTTTAACTCTGGGGATATCAAAGAGATATTTATTTCTGGTGTGGTGATAATGGGTCCTATTACATCTGTCCAAGAAGAGTTTCAGACAAGGATTTTCATTTAAGAACAGGGTTCTGTAAATGTAGTTGACACAAGAGAATTTGTGGAGTGAGATAATGTTTAGCATGTTTAGGGAGTTAAACAAGGGGGCTGTGTGTTGTCTGAAAGCAGAATTTGATATTATTCTGATAGCAGATTTTTGCTGGGTGATGATGGACTTGAGGTGGTTTGCAGTGGTTGAACCCCATGCACAGATACCATAGTTGAGATAGGGATAGATTAGTGCATAATATAGAGAGATGAGAGCAGAGTTAGGAACATAATATCTGATTTTGGAGAGTATACCAACTGTTTTAGAGACTTTCCTAGTTATGTGTTGTATGTGGGTACTGAAGTTGAGTCTCTTGTCTAGGAATATGCCAAGAAACTTGCCATAATTTTTATTGCTAATGTTTACATTGTCAATCTGAAGCTGAATTGCATTTGTAGATTTGCTTCCGAATAGGATGTAGTAGGTCTTTTCTATGTTAAGTGTTAGTTTGTTGGTTAACATCCATAAGTGGACTTTTTTTAGTTCATTATTAACAACACCATTTAGTGTATGTGGGTTGGGGTTGGAGTAGATGAGGGTAGTATCATCAGCAAACAAAATAGGTTTCAGAATGTTAGAGACATTAGGCAGATCATTAATGTATATAAGAAAAAGAAGAGGTCCCAAGATGCTGCCCTGTGGCACTCCAACAGTTATTGGTAGAATGGGAGAGATTATATTATTGATGGCTACACATTGGTGTCTATCACTAAGATAGGATTGGATATAGTCCAGTGCATGGCCTCGGATTCCATAATGATGGAGTTTACTTAAGAGGTAATCGTGATTAACAGTATCAAAGGCCTTTCTCAGGTCAATGAAGAGTCCAATTGGAAACTCATTTTTGTCAAGAGCTGAGTAAATTATATCAAGGAGACTAATAATTGCATCGTTGGTACTCTTTTGAGAGCGGAATCCAAACTGACAGGGGCTAAGAATGTCGAATTTTACGAGATAGGAGTAGAGCTGTTTGTAGATAATTTTTTCAAATATTTTTGATAGTATGGGTAGGTTCGATATTGGTCTATAGTTGTTTATGTCTGACGGATTACCTCCTTTATGAACTGGCGTTACTCTTGCTTTTTTAAGGATATCAGGGAAGGTATGACACTCAAGGGATTTGTTGAACAGCAGAGCTATAGGTGGCGCAAGGGCATGGGAGGCGCTCTTGTATACAATGGATGGGATTTCACTGATGTTCCCAGCTTTGGTTTTTAGTGAGTGTATGATGGACACAACATCTGACGGGCTGACTGGTGAGAGAAGAAGAGAGTTTGGATAGCTGCCTGAGAGATATGTGTTGATATGTGTCTGAGTCTGTGGGATTTTGCTTGCAAGGTTAGCACCAATCGATGAAAAGAAGCTATTAAATTCATTCGCCATTTCTAAGTCAGATGACAGTGTAAGGCCATCCTTAGAGAGTGTTATCTGGTTGTGGGAGTGTTGTTTAGTTCCCAGGATGTTAGAGATGGTATTCCATGTGCTTTTCATGTTGCCTTTTGCTTCTTTGAATCTAGTCTCATAATATGAAAGTTTTGCTTTTCTTATGATACTGGTAAGCACTGATGAGTACCTTTTAACTACTTCCATTGAAACTAGGCCACTCCTAAATTTCTTTTCGTATTCATGTTTTTTGTTGATTGATTTAATTATGCCACTTGTGAGCCACGGGTTATTTTTTCTTTTATCAGTTACTTGTTTGGTAAGGAGGGGACAGTGAGTGTTGTAGAGGCTTAGAGTTTTGGAGAGAAAGAGGTTAGTTGATGAGTTTATATCCTGTGAATTATTAAATTCAGATTCCCAGTTAATATTGTGGAGTGCATTAGAGAGATTGCCTAAAGCTGATTCACTATGTAGCCTGAAAGAAAGTTTTTTGGTTTCTGGTGGTGATGTGTCAATGTTTGCTATGAGGAAAGTAGGATAGTGGTCAGTTGTTCTGTCATAAATTACCCCAGATGTAAGGGGAGCTGTTATATTAGTCCATAGGTGATCCAGGGTAGTGGCAGATGTTTGAGTGACTCGGGTGGGCTTGGTGATTGTGGGGATTAGCATACAGGAGTGCATGCTGTTACGGAAATAGTCAACTTGAGGGTTGTTTTGAAGACCCAGGTCAATATTGAAATCACCTCCCAGAATGATGTGATTTTTGTTGAGATTGTTATTTATGATAAGATTCCTTACATTGTCAGAGAATAAAGCTATGTTGGTATTAGGAAATCTATAGATGGCACCGATTATCAGGGAGGATTTAAGGGATTTACTGGAGAACTTGGCAAAGGTATATTCACAATAGTCGTCTCTATCACTAATGACACTATTGCAAGTGAAGGTATCTTTGTAATATATTGCTGTACCGCCACCTTTTTTATTAGGCCTGCAGTTATGAATGGCTTTATAACCAGCTAAATTGTAGAGTTGGGTATAGTCATTACTTAGCCAAGTTTCTGTTAAAATGATGAAAGATAATTTAGTACCTAGTGCTGTAAGAAGTGCATTTATATCATCAAAATGTTTACCAAGTGACCTAACATTTTGGTTGTAAACTGATAAGCAGGTGCTATTTAGGAGTTTGTTTTTTGCAAGATTTGCTGTGTAATACCTGCAATAATGATGATCAATGTGCTGATTTGTGTGGATATGGGACAGAAGATTTCGATCTGGATCAATATCAGTAAGCATATAGATAAGATAATGTCACGATACAATAAGATAAGCAATTTCAGGAACAGATGAAAACTAAATCTGCTGTAAAATAGAAAGTAATTATAGCAAAACACAGCAATATAATAATATAACAATACAATAAGAGCTTACAAAGTATTGAGTCTGCTAAAATTAGAGAATAATTATGGCAAAACACAACAATAAATGCAAGTAAACAAAAGAATTGAAACAATTAGAGGTAGAATAAAAGTCACTAGATAGCCATGGAGGATACACAAGTTTGGTGGAGAGAACAAAAAAATCAGTAGAGACTGTCAAGATGAATATATAAAAAAAAAATTGACAAATGATAATTGTAAAGTAAAATAATCTTAAAGATAATAAATTTTATTTAGCTTAGTTTTAACCTATAATTAGAATGAACTTAATTAAAAGAACAAAATGAGATCAATAATTGATTTCAATAAATGACATAGATCAATACAATTAAATTTACAATTTAAATGGAATAGGGTAAGATTAGATTTAAGAGTAAAATTTTACAATGAAACTGAGGTAGATGCTTGCATAAGTGCATGGAGACTTGATGGATTATTTAGGAAATTATATGAATGAGAGAACATTAGGTAAATGGTAAGGCAGAGACAGCACCTTAGACAAAGTAAGATTAAGTTAGGTTAGGCTCAGGCACTGAAAGAGTTATTTTAAGTACTGGCATTGGTCGGGTTCAGGTTTTCAGATATACCACAATCACTAAAGAAGGCCAGTAGTTGTTGGTCACATTTTATTTCATATCTTTTTCCTGTACTTTCCTTCTTCGCAAAAATCGTTCCATTCCTAGTGTAGCACTGCTTGATAAGACCAGGGTTTTGTTTGCGAATTTGACGCAGCCTGTAGAGGAGGGATCCACGCTGCTTTGTAAGACACTCATTTATATAGAGGTTGGTTTTATACTTAGCAGCTGATTGTATGAGGTCAAACTTCGCAGAGGGATTTGCAAGTTTGATGAGCATTCTCCTACTGCTACGGGGACAGTTTTTATCTATCCTGATAGCTGATTTGATTTCAACATTGACTCTGATCTTTGAATTAATTAGGGTGTGGGCTATGTTACAGCAATTCTCACCTTGTTGTTCATGTAGATCAGTAGAGCTAATTATCAGAGAGTCATGAAGTTGTTGTTGCTCTTGGTCATCTTCGGAAGCCGCCTGGTAAATCTGAAGGAGATTGATCTGTTTTTCCAGCTTTTGAAGAAGGTCACTTTGAGCTGAGAGGGTTTCCTCGGCCTGAATCTTATGTATTTGATCCATTGCACCATTTGCAACAGTTTGTAAGTTGAGAATTTCTTGGTTGTTGTTCGTCGACGATTCAAGGAGGCGGTCTATGGTTTGTTGTTGTCGGGTGACTGTGGCTTGGAGGGCCGAAATAGCTTCAGATTGCATTTGCACAAGGTTGTGCAGTTTCTGAAGCCATGGGTTACTTCTGAGAGGTTTGAAGTTTAGACAGGGAGCCATAGATTGAATGAATTCTACAGCTAGAGATTCGAGGTGAGTTGAAGGGGGAGAGTGAGGAGGGGGAGCGGATGCTGTGTTTACCAACATCGGCGGGGATTGCAGCGTTGCCAGTGTTCCATTCAGATCTCTAGGAGTAATGGATCCAGAGCGAGAGGCACCCCTACCTTGCTTGTTGTTATGTTTGGGCATGTTTTCAGCGATAGATTCTTGGTAGTGTTTCTAAAGGTAGATACTTGATGAATTATAGTAGGGATGGGCGTATGGGGAACGCTTGGCAGAAGGGTCGTAGATAGGCAGGCGAAAAATGGTTAATTTTGGTTGATTACTGTTAAGGTTCACTGTGAGTTATGGCATATTAAGTCTCCATGCACTTAACTCGCGCTGGGCAGCAGCGGTTTTTTTTTTTTTTCAAAACAACGCTGTTTGAATGTAATTTTCTGTAATAATTTGTAATTGTATTTGTGCTGCTTTTTCAACCATGTTCCCCCCTCTTTTACCTCTATTTTTATTTGTTTTCAACACATTTTATTCTTTTTACCCATTAGTTTTATGCTTTAGTCATTAATGTTTTTCCTGCCCGAAACGCTTTGCGTAATAGTGGCTTTAGGCATTGTATGTACTAGCTCTATCTATTAACCCAACAAACTTTGTAAAATCTCTTTATGTATGTACCTTACCTAAATAAACATTTATTTATTTATTTATTTTATTTATTTAAATAAAAAAGGGGGGAACATGGCAGAAAAATAGCAAATATACAATTTGATCGACAAACAGCATTGTTTAAAATAGCAGACATGGGTTGACATTTTAGGGGGTAAGGAAGTTTACAGGGAGTTAATTAGGTAGTGCTTAGTTTTTATCTTAAACTGATTTGGAGAGGTACAGTCTTTAACATGATTGGGAAGGTCATTCCACATTCTGGGTCCCTTGATTTGTAGAGCATTTCTTTTGTAAGCCAAGGATTGTTTAGCCTTTTAGTTGTGACTTGTTTCGTTAGCATAGGACAGTAGGTGTTATAAAGGCTGAGAGTTTTTTGAAGTAAAGATTGCACTGCTAGGTTGATGTCCCCTATGTTACCTAATTCGGACTACCAGTTGACATTAGCAGCAGCTATAAAATTACCTATAGCAGTTTCATTGTGCAACCTAAAGCTTATCTCCCTTGTCTCTAGAGGTGGTTTGTTAATGTTAGTTAGGAGAAATGTTGGGTAATGGTCTGTAGTGGTATCGATGATTATCCCTGAAGTAAGCGGAGAGATTATGTTGGTCCAAATGTGATCAAGAGCCGTGGCAGTACAATCAGTGATTCTAGTAGGTCTAGTGATTAAGGGTATGAGGAAGCAGGACTTCAGACAGTTGAGGAAGCTAGCATTAGTAGCGTTTTCAGGCTCGCAGAGGTCAATATTAAAGTCCCCACCGATAATTAGATGGTTTTTGTTTAGTCTGTTATCTAGTATTAGATTTCTAAGGTTAGAGATGAATTCGAACACATCAGTGTTAGGAATTCTATAGACTGCTCCCACAGTCAGGACAGACTCAGCACCCTTGACTCTGAAACTGGCGAAGATGTACTCCCCACAGTAGTCTCAAGTTCTAATTACTTTTAAGCATGTCACTTCTTGGTAGTAGTATAGAGCAGTACCACCACCTCTCTGAATTCGTCGACAGTTGTGAATTGCTGAGTAGTTTGGCATGTCTCCAAAACTTGATACATAAATTGTAAGTGACTCCTTATCATCCTTAATTGCTCTCAACTCTTTAAAACATAACTGTAACATGCTCGTGTCCGAAGCTAGACACAAATACAACAAAATTATTAACGATGGTAACAGAGTCCATTTTATGTGGTCTCCATCTCATGTTGGCCTCCGAATGCATGATATAGCTGATAAGTTAGCCAAAGAATCTGCCGTTAAAGGAGCCGTTGAGTATAACCTTGGATTGTCAATGAGCAATCTGAGAGCAGCAGTACACCGAGAACTTCAACAAGATCTTGTAGATCTGAGGCAAAGTGAAATCGACACCAGTAAATCCATCTATCATCATACTATCATGCAAGAGGAGCCAAACATCTATGGTTCATCCAATAAAATCAGCAGACTTCTAGATGTTACTACTGCTCGGCTTAGTCTCAGTTACATGTATCTCGGGGAATTCTCATTATCTCCCGATGTAGACCTGACCAAATGTAAACAATGTCAACAAAATTATTCGCACACCCTTCGTCACTATGTGATGGAGTGCAAAAAGATACGTGAATTCAGAGACAATTCTATAACTAATGTACCAACGATGTGTCAATATTTCATTCAATATGATCTGCTACCAGAAATTTTAGCCAAATATCCCCAGTTTGCTAACTGTAGGTAGTAACTAAGAGTGATTGTAACCTATCCACTGCTGCTCACTGGATGGGGAGCGGTGTGTAGGACAAACATATCAATTGTGACACTAGCTCTCCACATATGTCAGTTGCTTAATTTTGAAACTGTACTTGTGGTCGATCTCGAACCCATTGTTGATGTGTCGACTTATACTGAATTTTGTAACTAGCTCATCAAGATTGTAACTTGCTTAGCTAAATGAATTGTGGGGTTCAGTCCCTGAGCCCATTATGTGTCTCTGTAACCATTTCTACTACCGCCCACAAGATGGGTATGAGGTGCATAATAAATTAACTAAACTAAAAGTTTGGCATGTTAAAGAGTTGAGTAGTATCCTCTTTTAACCACGTTTCAGTAAGTATAATAAAAAATAATTTGTTGTCAACAGTTTCAACCAAGGCACTAACATCATCGAAGTGTTTGCTGAGAGATCTTACATTCAAGTTAATTACAGAGATATTGTGATTATGTGTTAATACATTGTTTACATCATGTGCTGTAAAATATCTGCAATTTTGATCATTAAGGTGATGATTGTCTTAGATGCTGGATAAGAGGTTTAGTTCTGGTTCTATACTTGTTGCATAAGAAAGCTGGTTGTAGGAAAACAAGGTAAAAAAGGCAATTACAAAATAAACGAATTTTGATATAAAAGGGGGAAAAATATATATGTAGACAAGACTATTCAAGACAAACACGAAATGAACAAAATAAGAAAAATGAGGTAGATTGCTTACAAGTACTCTATGGTACACTGTAAGTAATAATTTGCATTTTGAGACACAAGCAAAGCCAGGGGTACAACGGAGTAAGGGAGTATGGCGAGGCTAGGCAACCTAGGTAATAAATGAAAGCAAAGAAAAAAGTTGAATAATAAACATAGGCAAATTTATTCTAATGATTATTAACTATAAATAGTTTAGTTATGATCTTATAATTAATAAGAACTAAAGAAAATAATAATGTACTCAATTAAATAAGTCCAATAAATGACTAATATAAATTAAATTAAAATTTAATTTAAAAAAACAGTGTAACAAAGAGACTTTGGTTACCTAGCCCGCATTAGGTGACAAGGGGTTAATTATGTTGACTCATTGAGAGGGATAATGTGAGAGAAACCACGTTGGGAGAGGAAAGTGTTGAGGTTATCCTCATTAGCAATTGTAAACATTTTACCTTAAGAAGTCTTTCTCAATTTTATCATGCCATCTCTAACGAAGCACTGATGAATCGCATCTGGGTTTTGATTACGGATTTGACGCAGGCGGTGGAGGAATTGCTGTCTTTTTCTAGTTAAGCACTCGTTGATGAAGATCCCCTTTCGTTGGGAAACATCAGTCCGGACTAAATTAGATTTTATGGACTGGGTAGCTAGCTTGAGCCGAATTTTTCTCTGGTTTTGTCCTGATGGATTCTTTTTGCCTACTCAACCTATGTAGGCAGCAACAACATCTGTTTTATTTAGACTGAAACGCAATTCGTCTTTTATGATCTATATCAATACACTTTTCACCTTCACGTTCCACAGGAATATCTTGGGACGACACAATAACAGAGTCGAGCAATTTTTGCTGATCTTGTTCATCTTGGGAGATGGAATGTTGGGCGGATAATGCACTGATACATACAGTCCTTTTGTTGAGAGCTTCCTCGTGTTTTTTATAGCTTCATATCAGTTTTCAGACGTATGTTTTCCTCAAGGAGATCATTCAAGTTATGCTGGAGTTTATATTGGCTAGCCTTATAGTTTTTAATATCCTCGCGGAGCAGGGTTATTTCTTGTTGGTGTTGATGAAGGTTCACGCGGTTCGCTTGATTCTCAGTTTGAAGACTCTGAATGATAGTAATTTGCGTCTCAAGGACTAGGCACAACTTTTTGAATCACTGATTCTCGGCCCAGTTAGGGAAATCCAGCGAGGGACCAGAAGCACGCTTCAATTTCATAAAGTGGGATGTAAGCGAGGAATTAGGAGAGGATTGAGAGAACACAGCTCCCTGGCTCAGTACAACCCGTTTTCACACGAGACAGCACATATATGACTTAATGCTTATAGTCAATATGTTGAATATGAATTAGTAAATATGTGATATATTCCCAGTTACTTTTTTTTCCAAGGCCCAAACTCTTCCTCACGTACCAATTTACGTCTCACAGTACCCGTCTATCAACCTAGATAGCAGAATAGTCGTGATTGGTTCAATTATAAGGAAAATTGTAGTTTTCAGGTCCCACATGGGTTGTGAAATTTACCTACTATTTTCCATGCTCTTAGAATATTACAGATCAGTTACATCCTATTGAAGGCTCGTAGTTTTGTTTTGAGAAATATTAGTTGTTCTTAGTAAATTATAATAAGCACTAAAAATTATTACATAGAATAACAGTCCTTTACCAATCAATATTATATACCATAGTTTGTACTTTACAAATCTTTAAAGGATGTTTCGTAGGAACGCTAACAGAAAACGATGTTACGTTGGAATGTCTATGGGGTAAATTACTGCAAACAGGATGGTATTGTGTCTACTATACCAACTACAGGATGGGTATATTGTCCACTACTACCTGTTAGGTGGGTAAGGGGTCCAATACCACCCACAGGATGGGTATGGCATCCACTACAACCCACAGGATGGGTATGGTTCTCCAACCACCCATAGAATGGGTATGGGGTCCAATACCACCCACTGGATGTGTATGGCGTCCATTGCCGCGCGTCGAGCTCGAAAACCGCAGCATTCATCTCAGAACAGTAGAATAGGAAATGCCACATAGAGCCACCTATGTAAGGAGATCAGATAAGAAATCAGAAGCGGGGAGCCACATAGTGCCACTCCATATTAGGTCACCCAAGGTGTGAGTGGTAGCAGTCGAAAAAACAGTGAAGATAGGTATCTATTATGCGCCACTATGATCATGTTCATTTACAGTAAAGTAGCTGCCTATGAAGGGCAATCAGATAAGAAAATCAGAGGCGGAGTGCCACTTAGAGCCACCCCATATTAGGTCGTCCAAGGTGTGGGGCAGCAACAATCGTAAAAATAGTGAAGATAGGTATCTATTATGTGTCGCTATGTTCATGTTCATGTTCATTTATACAGAAAAGTATGACAGTATATTTGTATAATAAACACTCAGGTGAGCGGTAGTTACCCCCCCCACCTCCCCCTATGGGACAGGTGTAAAAACAGGATCCTCGCAGTAGGGGCGGTCCCCCCTCACCAGCCCTCCTCATACTTGATGACCTTGAGTGTACCGTAAGAGGGACCAGCCTCCCTTAGTTGTTTTTAAGTTGGTTATATTTTAAGCCTCTATACTTAAAGAAGGAGAAAAGAAATAATCCTGATGATTTATAGATTATATTATCAAAGTACATAGGGTTAAACATAGTCGTATTGTAGGTCATCTCCCCCCACATAATATTTATTAACAAGAGCTCTCCTTCTCGCCCACAAGTCCGTTGTGGGGTCTTCCTCCCCCTTCTCCTCCTCCTCCTGGGACGAAGATGATGACTCATCATCTCCCAGAGAGTGAATGGGATGTAGTGCGCCTCCCTCAGGTGACTGACTGCTGACGTCATAGGGTTCACTCTCGCTGGTGGGGTGTTGTCCTTCCTCTCCTTGTGGTTCAATGACGTCACCACCTTCACTCTCGGTGGACATTCCTTGGGCTGAGGTGTTGGGGTGGGGCTCGGATGGTATGTCTGGGTGACCATACGCTAGGCTAGTGTATTTATTTAGGTAAAAGCGCTTATCATCAAATGCACTTAAACCCCTCTTAGTATTGAATGTGGTTGCCATCTGCCCCCCTATGTTTCTTATTTGTGAGTAATTAAAAGTATTTACTACACCATTACTGTGAAGGGTCTCTTTAAAGTGGTTATGTGTTAAAGATCTTTGCACAGCTCGGGGAATACCCTTAGCGGTGATGGAATTTTTATTGTCAAGCAAAAGCACACTATACATTTTGGGCTTGAGTGCCACAACTTCAAGGATGTGTTTATCTGACACCTCTGACTTTAACAGCCCTAAAACACCCTTTTTAGAAGGATCATACAAGGGGTGAGTTTCAGGAAAATTACTCGTATCCATCCACAAACTAAGGGGTTCTTTCCCCATCTCATTAAAGACATCTTCAGCTAGTAAGGTGAAAATGAAACTGTCTGTATCACTATACACCAGTTGTACCCTATCTGAATAGTGGTTCTTAAGTACCCTGTACCAAAAATGGTACAAGCTGTATTTTGCTAGCTCAAGAATCTGGAACCCAATGTAATTAGGATGAGTAATTTTAATGAATGGTCTGGAACTGACAGACAATAATTTATTGTCGCCTAAATGCACCATTCGTTTAAAGCGGGGATTCTTCACCTCTCGTAAAAAGGCCCTAGCTGAAGTCACTAGTTTGGTGTCAATGGCATAACGAGCTGGATTCAGTAGCGTTTTACCAAAAACACTGTTCGTCAGTAATTTGAAGAGTGTTTTCCTATCATTACTGCTGGAGGCATTTCTATTGTTAACGTTGGTGTTAACAAATTCTGCCATAAAATCTGACTGGTGGAACTCGTAAATTGCATGTATTGTTTCCACTTCAAGTCCTATCTCAATAAATAGTTGTAAAAGGTGAAGAGATATGAAATAATGTTTTTTGGGGGATGATCTCCAACCAGTTTGATGTTTTTTGGGGGGAGGTGTGTGATGTTATTTGTTTCCAGAAGTCCCCTACTAAATGGTGAGATATCCTCCATACTTATTCCCCTATGGTGTAAACAAAGGGGCAGATCGTCTGTTAGTCTAGCTATTTCGGGTCTTAAAAGTTTGGTGTCAATTAAGAGCCAGTACCCTTTGTTAGAAGAGAAAGGCTGTTCTGTCATTATCTTCCCCCGCTAATGAAGGAGTTCATCTCATCAGATGATAGTCTCCTTAGTCCCCCATGGGGCAATTTCCTAGTCATACAACTCCCATAGAGGCTGTTAAAGTCGAGATAAAGTAAGAATGAAGACCTATCCTCCTGGGGGTTAAAAGATGGGTTGACATAGCGGTTGTTAGCTCTGACATAACTCCTAACTGCAGTTGTAAAACCCCCTCGTATGTTTTGTGATAAGAGATTGTGCAACGTCACATCTGCACTTAACTCCAACGATATTCTACTACTTTTCAGGAAGCAGTCGTAGGAGTACCCTGGGAGGCTGCAATAGTGTGTCAATTCTAAAGAATATATATCATTTAGAATTGCCCTATGGTGTGTAAAAATGTCAGCCAGTAATCCTACATCACACCTCAAATAAATGAGGAGGTAGTCTTTTAATG
>NW_025564875.1:0-28869 GCF_020424385.1 Procambarus clarkii
GACCCCATAGAATATGAAGAAACTCAAATGAATAAATTCACATTAATCATCCAAGCTGTCACTACTCAGCTCGATGCTTACTTGGCCGGGACATGCAACAATAAGTATTTAAGATCAGCATTCGAAAAACTCTCAATGAGAAAAATGTTTTGCAAGAATGAAATGGCGAAATCTGAAATGATGCAATTATTTATTTCACTTTCAAATCATATCTTCAAATTTATATTCTGCGCCCAGTTCTATAAGAATCTTGTCACGGTAATAAACGATAATATTCTTCGGCGTTCCATTCAATTAGACCTTTATTTTTCAAGAGAAATGTATAACCACAAAGGTATGCTATCTGAAATATTGAACATACCGATGATAAATGAAGCTATAGAAATAGCACCCGTTTTCCCAATTCTATACAATATTAGTAAATTAACACTGATAAATGGTACGTATTCTATAAGCAACTATGAGGATAATAATCAAATAGTGTCTATCGATAACGAAAAGAAGAATTTAAAATCGATTGCGTTATTACACGAGGCTAATATGGAAGCAGAAAAATGGTGGTTCCTTAAAAACCTAAAAGTTAAGTACGAAAGTGTATTGGGTGATGACAGCATTTTAAAAGCAATCGCCTCTCAGAAAGTTTCTTCGCCTGAAACTGTTGAGAAAACAACAAAATCAAAAAGAGATAAAACGAACTTAAAAGACGCAAAACAAAGGACAAAAGATAAGACTCAAGGCAGGCGACAAGTCGAGGCATTAACAGAGAAAAAGAATCTGAAGGATAGACATATAAACACTATAAGGGGAGGAATAGTTGAAAATAAATAAGAGGATGTCGATGGTAAGCAGTCAACTCATTAGAGAAAGGAATTTTGTAAATACCTCCCCCCCCCTCAAAAAAAAATATAAAAAATAAGAGACATCAGAGATTGGAAAAGGGGTTCAAGTTCATAGTAAGTGTGAGTTTGTAAAGATTTGCCACCATTCTCCAGTGTGTAATAAGCCAAATCAACTCGATGAGGATCTTTGGTGTTATGGCCAATTTTCACACAGGCATTACTAACCTTGTAATTAACCGAGATTTCATATGACAAGGTATATTTTAATTGTTTTGGATTTCATCTAGATCAGGTGTCTGATACTTTTGAGAAAAAATAATATCACATGTTATATTTGTATGAGGAATAAGCTTACATTCTAATTCCATCTGAGGAAACAGCGTGAGTTCTTTCTGAAGAGAGCTTTTCGTACCACTTTTTTTTTCTTTGGAAGAGCAGCGAAGAGTGTGTGACTGGCCGTCAGTGGATGGCCGGCGGCCACGAATACTTATATATGGCTCAGCTGACACAGTGCTTAGTCAGAACTGGGACTTTACGTGGTACTAGTCTAAGGAAGATCAGCAGGCAATTCCCAAAAAATAACGAAAACATTGTTGATATTTTCAAGCTTTATTTTATGTCATATCCTATATCAAAATAGCAATTGTATAAAATGATGATTCTTCAGTTATCACAAAAATATATTTATTATGAAAATGAACATGAGCTTCTGATCAATCACATCCATCGTAAAGGTGAGCTTATATATGTCGATTACTTTAATGAAGTTATAGCCGGTGTAGTTTTGAAGATGGTATGGCGGCATTCAACTAAGCGACTCTCTAATTATTGAGTCACAACTGCAATATACAACAATGCTGAGTTGGGGGATGATGGGGGGGGGGGGCTAGAAGGGCAAAAGATAAGCGAGTTATGGTAGGTGGCGACGGAAACACTGTAGTTAGTCTTATTCAACTCCTGCTAAGAGGTCCACACCTTCGGGCCAGGCTCCGCATCATATCGAAAGGTTATTATAGATGGCTCTCTCAGCTACAGAGATATTTAATATACTAATGTATGTGTGTATGTGTCTTATTCTTTTTCAAATATTTTTTTTTTTTTCTTTCACGGTAGTAACCTGTCCATCAACTGCTCAACCACCACCCAACCAACCTGTCCATCAACTGGTCAACAGCCACCCAACCAACCTGTCCATCAACTGGTCAACAGCCACCCAACCAACCTGTCCATCAACTGGTCAACAGCCACCCAACCAACCTATCCATCAACTGGTCTACAACCACCCTTTGTCTGTTGGAAGTTTCTTTCTATGGAAGTGGATAACAATTGATCATATAAAATAAGAGAGCGCACAGTGTTTTTCATAATGGTTGCACCATATGAATTTGACATGAAATTGCTAATAAGGTCTTTAGTACGTGTCCGAGGCAGTGGCTATAACAGAATAACTGATGGTTCGGTTTGTTTAGACTTAGGCAGAACATCTACTTTCGCTGCTAGAGTTAGAGTGGACCCATTGCCTCCGAAATTAGCAGGACCCAGAACACAACAGCAATTATCTAAAAGAAGCAACATTGGAGTAAATTCAACTGGAGCGGCAACTCCATCATCTTCCACAGTAGGTCAGACTGTTGTTGCAACAACTTCCCATGAACTCAGTGCAGAAAATGCCAGTAGAAGTGTAAGACCCGCCAGACTCAGAACACATGGACCTATCAGTATTTCCCAAGGAAGCGACATTGGAGTAAATTCAGCTGGAGCAATAGGTCAAGAAAATGCTGGAAGTAGTACCAGACCCGCCAGACCCAGAACCTATGGACGTACCAGAATTTCCCAAGGAAACGAGATTGGAGTAAAGACTGTTTCAACTTCCCAAAAGCGTCCTTGTCCCCAAGACCCAAGTGAAGAAAATCAACCCATAACAACAATGAAGGAAATTCTTCTTGCAAGTAAAGGGTCCCGTATTTTAATCTTGACCCACCAACAGGTTCATCAATTACTTGCCAATACGTTGACCACAGAAAAACTTTTGCTGGATATGAATAATCTGATCCAAGAAAACAAAGTTCTTCAACATAAAGTGTCACTTTATCAGGAAATCTTTAGAAACAAGGAGAAATTAATTTCTATTATTAAGAAAATGGGAATAAAGGTTGCATAAATAATTATATGATTATTTCAGATGATTTTTGTTGAATTCATAACATGATAAACTCTGTCAATGTTTCTGAGGTCAATAGCATATGTTATCACAGAATACTTTATGCTGTGTCATATATATTACTTTGTAATGTGAATGTGGATTTGTGTGTATGGTTCTAGTTGAACCAAGTTTCATTAATAGTATATAAAAAAATATTAATATGCAGTATATATCTGGGCAAACTATTCCAGATTTAATCGATATAAGCAATAATTTTTTTTATATTTTTCCCCCATCATCATATTCCTCACCTTTTAATCAAGATATGAAAAATATTATGGCTTGTGTGAGTATTTTAGTTCAAAAATTATTTAGTGAAGCTAATGTAAATCAAGCAAATATATACAATACAATATAATACAATTTTATTTTGGTAAGGTACATACATACAATAAATATTTACAAGGATTGTTTAACTTATAGGTATAGCTAGTACATACAATGCCTAAAGCCACTATTATGCAAAGCGTTTCGGGCATGATAAACTTAAATGACAAGCTTAATACTAATTGAGCATAATGAGTAGAATGAAAACAAGAAATGAAAACATAGATGAAAAAGCAGCACAAATACAATTATGTCGACAAACAGCGCTCTTTAAAGAAAAAAACAGACATTGGTTAACAATAGAAGGGTAAGGTAGGTTACAGGGAATTTATTAGGTATAGCTTCGCTTTTAACTTAAACTGGTTGAGAGAGGTACAGTCTTTAACATGGTTGGGAAGGTCATTCCACATTCTGGGCCCCTTGATTTGTAGAGCATTTCTAGTTTGATTAAGTCGTACTCTAGGAATATCAAAACTGTATTTATTTCTGGTGTGATGCTCATGGGTTCTGATACAACCTTCTATGAAGCTTTTGAGATCAGGATTGGCATTATAGTTTAGCGTTTTATATATGTATAATACACATGAGAGAATGTGCAGTGACTTAATGTCTAACATATTCAGAAATTTAAGTAGGGGTACCGAGTGATGTCTGGGGCCAGAATTGGATATTGTCCTAATAGCAGCTTTGTGTTGAGTAATTAGAGGACGTAAGTGATTTTGGGTAGTAGAGCCCCAAGCACAAATACCGTAGTTGAGATATGGATAGATAAGGGAGTAATAGAGAGTCACCAGGGCAGGGCGTGGTACATAATATCTGATCTTAGAAAGAATGCCCACAGTTTTTGAAACTTTTTTTGATATGTTTAGAATGTGTCCCTGGAAATTCAGCTTGTGGTCAATGAGAATGCCAAGGAATTTGCCATCTAATTTGTTACAAATTTGGGTATTGTTTATTTTGAGATTTATTTGATTAGAGGATTTATTGCCAAACAGAATATAAAAGGTTTTGTCAATGTTAAGGGTGAGTTTGTTGGCAGTTAGCCACAGATGGACTTTATTTAGCTCAGTATTTACTGTGGCATTTAGAGCAAGGGGATCAGGACTGGAGTAAATGAAGGTTGTGTCATCAGCAAATAGAATTGGTTTGAGGTGTTGGGAGGCATTTGGAAGGTCATTAATGTAGATGAGAAAGAGGAGAGGGCCAAGTATGCTGCCCTGGGGAACACCAATGTTGATGGGTAGGGTGGGAGAAATTGTATTATTCACAGAAACATATTGGAGCCTGTCAGTAAGGTAGGATTTGAGGTATTGTAGGGAGTGTCCTCTGACTCCATAATGATGTATTTAAGAAGAAGGTTTTGGTGGTTGACAGTGTCAAAAGCTTTACCCAGGTCCTCAAACAACCCAACAGAGAACTCATTTTTATCAAGAGCTGTATGAATCGAGTTAAGCATACTAATAAGTGCATCGTTAGTGCTTTTTTTGGGTCTGAAGCCATATTGGCAAGGGCTAAGTATATCCAAGTTTGTTTAATGTTGCTCTTTATTTGGGTAAATTTATCTTCGTAGTATTTAGTTTTGGCTCGTCTAATTATCTTAGACAGCAATAATGAGTAATTCTTTGAGAATTCTTTGGAGACAATTCCTAACCTATACTTCTTCTCAAGGTCATGTTTTTTATTAATAGATTTAAGTATTTCCTTTGTAAGCCAGGGATTGTTAAGCCTTTTGGTTGTGACTTGTTTTGTAAGCATAGGACAGTGGGTATTATAAAGGCTAAGAGTTTTTGAAGAAAAGATTGTACTGCAAGGTTGATGTCCACTATGTTACCTAACTCGGACTCCCAGTTGACATTATCAGCAGCAGTTATAAAATTGCCTATAGCAGTTTCATTGTGTAGTCTAAAACGTATCACTCTTGACTCAAGAGGTGGTTTGCTAATGTTAGTTAAGAGAAATGTGGGGTAATGATCTGTAGTGCTATCGGTGATTATACCTGAAGTAAGCGGAGAGGTTATGTTTGTCCAGATGTGATCGAGCGTCGTGGCAGTGCTATCAGTGATTCTAGTAGGTCTAGTGATTAAGGGTATGAGGAAGCAGGAATTCATACAGTTGAGGAAGCTAACAGCATATATATGTAATAGATAATAAATGATAATAATAATAATAATAATAATAATAATAATAATTATAAACCTCTGCCAATAAATATATTTAATATAAATTCATATGTGGAGGTAGGTTTACTAAGAAAAAATAAAGAATCAACCAAATTAAAAATACATTTTTTAACTACTAGTGATGAAATAAAAGCTATTTTAACTATTCAGTAAAAAAAAAAAAAATATTTTATGTTGATATATAGAAGAAAAGACACAAGGAATAATCAGTATAAAAGATGCTGTGTATAGACAATGATTTAAAATACGAGCAAGAGCGATTAGAAACATTTATTAATTGGCCTGTAAGTAACCCAAAGCCCAAAGAGTTGGTAACTAATGGCTTCTTCTATCTGAAAAAAGGAATAGAATGCGCTTGTGCATTTTGTTATGTCTATGTAAATTCTTGGGATGATATTTTAAATGATGACGATTATTTCAATGAAGATATAATACTCATTTTAAATAACAACACTATTAAACTTAGTGAATTTCATAGGAGAATAAGCCCTAAATGTCCATTTTTGAAGGGCGAACCAGTAGGTAATATTCCTATTGAATTTTCATCTTATCTCATAGAACCCAAGTATATTAAGTATAATAAAGATTTGGAATTTGAATTAGATCAAAAAAACAAATTACCCAAGGGGATACTCTCGCATAAAACTCCACATCATGAAAAATATAGTGAGGTTAGAGTTCGCTTGTCTAGTTTCAAAGACTCGTGGCCACTTTCAATAAAACATCCCAGCCCAAAAGAGTTAGCCCAAGCTGGGTTTTTTTTATAAAAAACCACCTCGTGGAGATGAAGTAATCTGTTTCTATTGCAATATGCATTTTCGAAATTGGAAAGAAGGTCATGATCCATGGATAGAACATGGGCGTTGGTCAACACAATGTTATTATATATTGATCATGAAAGGGCCTGATTTTATTAAAAATATACGTTCATCTACAATCACTAAATATCCCCCCAAAATATTTTCTAATGATATAATTATGCAAATGATGAACAAATTAGATATTTTAGTAACTTTATCTAAAAGTTACAAACGCGATATTATTAAAAGAGTATTTAAAGATGTAGTAATACTCTCTGGACGATCATTTAAATCATATGATCAAGCTATAGCTTTTATAACAAGATATTTATATTATAACCAAAAAAAATTTAAAAGGATTAAAATCATAGAAGAAAATAATCAAAACGAAAAAGATGAAGTTGGAAATATATGTTTAACCTCAATGAATAATGACACAGTAACATTAACCAGGACTTATAATGAGCCTAATACAACTACTTATTGTATATCTGATCCCAAATGTGATCAGATATTGAGCTTTACTATAAAGAATTTAGGACGTCAACAACTCACAGTTTCATCCGATTGTCAACATGATAAGAATTTAATTAATACACGCTGTAATATCTGCCAAGATAAAGAACGTTGTGTTCTCATTTTACCCTGTCAACATTTTTGTGTCTGTGAATTGTGTCTTTTACAACTTAGTAACTGTCCAATATGTCGCAATTTAATTAGTCACGTAACTAAAGTATATTTTTCTTAATCTGAAATAATTTAGAGTAAAGGAGTTATTAAAAATGAAATTAAAAATATATATCTCTTTGATTTATAAAACAACAAATGAAATAGGTTTAACTAATTATATCTTTCGTTTTACTTAAAAAAAAAATCGCCTAATGCTGTAATGATGGTATTGTGGTAATTGATAATTCTCCAATCTGAACTATTCATTAAATTCATGGTGACGTCCACCTAAACTAAAGTTCCCGTTCAAAATAATAAGGTTGCGACATAGCTAGCTGGTTGCCTAGAGCAGATGCAACACTGTGTCAGGTGAACAAGAGAATATGAAATTTACGAACAATGGCTGGCTTGTGCCAAACACAGCCAAAAATATGGATCCATTTATTTAGAAATGATTATAAAGTATTTTTTTTCTTAGAATAATAGCGAATTTTTTTTTTTTTTTTTTTTTGACCTAAAATCTTCAACTGTTTATGAAAATATTTCTAACTGGGGAAAAGGATAAAATTTTGGGGATACTGAAACCGAATGTTGGAATGTAGCTACTTTGTATAAAGAGATGGATACCTTCATAACAAAAATACATTTCAGTTTTTATAATTTGATTTATTAAATACAATTTTGTACAAATTTATTATAAAATTTTTTAGCTATCAGATATTCACGGAAGCTACATGTGACTGATTGGCAAGTAATCGGCCCAGTATTATAGATACCATTTAGCAATCCTTGTTCAGTTGTCACAGTCCCAATAATCACATCCACATGAGAACGTTTAATTAGAAGCTGTCGTCCAGCAAGATGATTATCATGTAATATTACTGGATGACCAAACATGTAATCACCTTTTTCATTATGAGATAAAACATTCATTCTGATGAGAGCGTCATATGTGTGCACTGGATCTCTCAAGTAAGACAAACAGGCGTTTACATAAGTATTTTGGGTTAAAGGAACCATGGATACTTTTTCCCAATACCTATCTAAATTGAAGAGGTTATAAATCATTTTATCTCCTTTACCATGGACATTAATAAGCATGTCCACTATTTTCTTCACTTTGTCTGTAATTATTTCTCTGAAGAATTTCTCATTATGGATACATTTTTTCTTGACAATTTTTTGTTGTTGTTTTTTTTTGGATGATACCATGACTATTATGATTGCCTTGGAACTTCCTGCCTCCTCTTATACAAAAGTATAATTGACATAAATCTATATCAGATTCCTTAAATATATATATGTGTGGTGAAAATAAAATTTAATTATCTTCTTTTAGCAACTGATGTGATAAAAATCTTTTCATCAATAACATTATAATATAGTTTGTATATTATTTTAAATTTTGAATTATATCCTAGTTAGTAGATGAATAATTGGTGTTCAGGGAGAAAAGTAATCTGTAATCCCCAACTCATTATGATATAATTCAAATTGGGGAAAAGGATATAATTTATAGTTTTATCTTATAAGATAAAGGTATATTATCATCTCAGAGGATTAGTTATAGTTTGCATTCTGTAATTGTATAGTGATTTTGAAATAGACTGTATGCTGAAATAGACTGTTGAAAATCTAAGAGTTGTGGAAGATTTAAAATCAGTAGTTAACAAGAGTAATAATATACACGATTTTTAGGATCTGGACCAGTGAACATGGATGGTAGTGTGAAGTAAGTGTGACCGAAGTTTATTAGGGGGTACTTCTTTCTTAATGTTGATGATGTACTCTGGGTCACCTGATCTAAAAAAAATAATAAATATTATGGCTGATAAGACAAGCTGAATAAGTCAACCTAAGCTTAGTTTAATATAAAACTCGACCAAAAAGATAGTGGAAAGTGTTCTTCACAACCGGACGCCCTGGAGTCTGGCTGAGGTAACCTCGCTGTATATAAGATGGCGCGTGTCGCCGTCGTCGCCACCACAGTGTTCAAAACCACAGCAGTATAACCAACATCCTACAAGAAAACTCATTCTCATACAGCTACAGAACCAGCTATTTGAGAGAATTAATTATCTGCAGTAGAATAATAAGAATATACTGCTCATACACGTTTGACAGGGCCGGCGCCTGCTACTCTGACAGCATCTCGTGCTGGGTTTTGTATATGTACAGAAGAGTATGGAAGGGGAAGTATTCAAGATAATAGTCTTGTGTCTACTAGTTTCCACGAGAGTTGAGGCTGACACAATGGTCGGTCCCGAGAAGATCAAGGTCAAGGTCAAGGGGGACACTGCCGATTACATCCAGATGTCTGCTAATAATAACCTCATTGTTGCACATCAGAACCAACAAGCAGCTGCAGGTAAGATCAGTCATCCATATATACACACATACTCCAATTGAAAGTTTATTTAAAGTCAATAGTTATGACAAGATTCTTAGACACATTAAGTAAGATAACACAAATCAAGTGGTAATTTCTATATAAGAGACACAAAATATTAACCTTACTTACGCCTTATTATCTGTTTTACAGGACTGTTTCTATCAGCAACGTATGATTCTGTCTCTCCGGTCAGTCACTCTGCCGGCTTCCCCAGTGCAAAAGAGGAAGAAGAAGAAGAAGAAGAAGAAGGAAGAATAAAGTTATTTACCGATTGCATAACACACATTCTTCACTTACTCCAATTCTAACACAGGTTATGTCCTTGAGGCAAAGAGCCAGTTTTTTATAGCTGAGATGATTTCCAGTCACTGCAGTTATTTTTCCTTGTGGCAAAGAGCCAGTTTTTTTTATGGCTGAGGTGATTTCCAGTCACTGCAGTTATTTTTCCTTGTGGCAAAGAGCCAGTTTTTTTTATGGCTGAGGTGATTTCCAGTCACTGCAGTTATTTTTCCTTGTGGCAAAGAGCCAGTTTTTTTTATGGCTGAGGTGATTTCCAGTCACTGCAGTTATTTTTCCTTGTGGCAAAGAGCCAGTTTTTTTTATGGCTGAGGTGATTTCCAGTCACTGCAGTTATTTTTCCTTGTGGCAAAGAGCCAGTTTTTTTTATGGCTGAGGTGATTTCCAATCACTGCAGTTATAGAGAGCTAGTTTACTAGTGTCACAACAATTATTTCCCTGTGGCAAAGAGTCAGTTTAATAAATAATAAGGCTTAGGTGAATGTATATTATTAAACAAGCATATTTAACAATAACAATATTTTTTTTTTTTTTTTAAATTTCTTCAATATTTACCATGGATGTACATTTGTATGCTAAGTTAATATTTGCTAACATTAAATCGTCATGATAACGTTGAAGGTATTTTGATCCACAGATAACTCCACTTTCATTTTCATTTTTTTCTGTTTCTGTTTCATTATTTTGAATAGTTTCCAATTCAATGTGTTTCATGTCTGAGCGTATTTGAGTCAATTCTGTATGAATTCGAGCAGCTCCTATACTACGGAATGATACAAGTTCCATGGGTCCTGTGGAAAGACCACCACGTCGTCCTCGAACTGGTGCTCCGGTCAGTTCAGAAAATACAACTTCATCTGCTCGTGAAGTGTGCATCGTAGCATTTGCGCGGTGATTGGTAACACACATATAAGAACCTTCATATAAACTAGCTAAAACTGGCTCATTATCTCTATTTAAATATGGTTCACCCGTATAGGGATTCATAAGGATTCCAGTACAAGTTTTTCGACCCCACTGTAGATGTTCAATAACATTTTCAAAAGTGAGAGTAAAAGCTGCATCCATGTAATTCAAATTATCAAAGGTATTGCAATATAAATCTGGAGCTTGTCTTTTAAGTGAATGAGGGTTAACTAAAACATCAATGGGTACATTTGATGAAAACATATCACCCTGACTCATTAATTTAATGTAAGGCATATCCTGTTCACTAACTAATCGCCCAATTACACCTTTTTGTGAAGTGGGTGTTTGTAACTTATCACCTAAAGATGGTATATATGGTGACACTGTTATCAGAGAAAAACGCCAACTTTGTAGTACTGGTAAATCTACACTATCTATTTTAAAGTACCTAAATGTAATGTAATTAGGATGATGTTCTTTAAAAGCTAAAGAATATTGAGATTTCTTCAACCGTTGTTGCCGTTCAAGGGAAGGGTGGTGTGGATCATTTACTGTAACTCGGTAGTCATTTCGACTCCCTTTTCCATTCTTCGTCCCTGTGGATACTGGAACAGAATCGTCATATATAGGCTCTTTTAAATCCCCAATTTTACCATTCCAAATAAGAGCAAGAGTATTGGCATCTATGTGAACGAATTCTATTTCTCCATTTGTAAAATTAAGCAAACTATTATCTTCTTGACACTTGGGATTAACCCCTTTTAAAATTCCCAACTGAACACCACGTTGAAGTGGGGTATGCTGATCAAAATAGGTCTGACAAAAAGTTGGTAGTGCATTCTGTCCTGATCCATAATTATATCGAACAATTGATGTTTCATAAGAAACACCTGAAAATAACCCACGGTCTATACTATCTTGTTTTACTGTAATACTGTCTTCGGGATTGTGCCAGTTTACTACTGCCACCATAGGATTTTGACAAGGAATGGGTAAAAGTTTACTCATTCGAGATGTTGTGTATAATGTATGAATAACTGTCTTTTGATGAATTTCACCTACAGAATGAGTATTGACAGAAATACCAGCATAATGACGATACGATTGCAGACTGTTACTAATTCGAGGGGGATGGGCAGCATTAGGACGGCTAATCGCTCGAGCATTTGGCCCCATAATATTAGGTATTTTTTCCCGGTCATAACCAATATAGAGTAATTCAAAATCCTCTTTGAGATCACTATTTTCTTTTCTGAGAAAAATCTGAGGTTGCATTTGAGGTGGTAAATAAAAAAATGGATTAGCCTCCATTTGAAAAGTGTCTATTTCCTTAGACGTATAGAGTTGGCCATTGGGTAAAATTTTATAAGACATACGTGGCAGACTGGTGCATATCCACAGTTGATTTTTTTTGTATTCTAATAATTCTATACAGGCGATATTTAATTTCAAAATATATTGAACAAATCGGTATAAATTGTCTACTCCAAATAAACAAACATATTCCCATTGAACTAGAGGCAAATGAGGAAAAAAATGTTGAGCTGCAGAACCATTCTTGATCGAATCTAATGGGAAATTAAACAGTTTATTATGAATAATTATATAGACATATTTAGATTCTAACTGATCAAGTTGTGAAGGATTTCCCACTTGTCTTAGTTGAGGGAGATATGTAAATAAGAATTTATCAGGTTGTGAATTACACATGCTGGTAGAGGCGATTATCACATCAGGTATCATTTCTAATATGATACCACATCGTTGAGGAGTATCAGGTGTATTGAGTAAATCAATGAAACCGACCTCACTTACCGTTATAGATTTAGGCTCTTTGGCTTTGGAATCTTTAGGCAATAATTTTTGTAATCCACATGCCACCAGACATATATTGGCATATGAATTAGATGAATAATTCCGACTAAACCGACCAATTTTATTCCATTCATTATTCCCGCTATTATTAAATGAATTACCACCATTATTTTCATTTAAAGTATTTATACTTGCAGAATTGCTTAATATTTTTGTTTGCGTAATACTCTCATCAATATGACCACACCGAATAGCAGTGGCTTTAACTTTCAAAGGATTAATTGCAATCATAGCTACTCGTGGTCCTGATAATTTTAATCTTATATCATTGTTCCCTTCATTCATATTATTATTATTATTATTATTATGATTGGATGTATAATTTTCCAAAATTTTAAGATTATTTTTGTTAGCATCGCTCCTTTTTAATCGATAATATTCCATTAAAACTGTTAAATTTTCTTGAGAAAGTGAATGGTTAAGATCTTTCAAAATTTTAACCACCTTGTTATGGAGTAGTGTAGCATTTACTTTGCGTATAGCTAGATTTAAAAAACAATTAATAAATATTTCACCAGTTGTAAAGATTGCCATATTTCCTAAATGATTAATATCCTGGTTTATATAGGAAGAGAGAAAAGGCCATTTTTTAATCTTAGATTCTTCATAAATAATAACTGCTTTTTCTTTCCTGCTAAAATGAGGACGTCGACGATCTGGCCATATTATCGACTTGATGGAACATACAGATTCACTCACAATGAAATTGCCCGGATAAACGTCAAAGGGGAAGTTTTCACATATAAGACATTTAAACGGGAAATGTGTATTTGGGGGGATTAGCCGATTACTTTGCCAGCACTTCCATTGTTCATAATCAATAGGTCTCTCAGGATCTTCTACCAACATTTGCCACATTTGACCACTTTTCATTACAGGCACTGCAAAATTATACTTGGCATAATCTGCTAGTCGTTTGTCATTATCCCATTCAGGAAGTTGTAGTCCTACCCCTAGTACCAATTTGCGATCTAGATAATATTTTATAAATTGGGATTCATCACTTTTGGATTTTAGTAGATATGGTTGATTACTCAGATGAAATGTTATGCCAGGGTAAATTTTAAATAACTTTTCAAAACTATCATTTTCGATTTGAAGCTTATTGTAGAGACTGTGTCTAAGAAATAATTCTAATTCAGCATCGGCTGAATCAATGATCGAACATTTAGGACAGGGTTTAAGGTTTCCACCAGGTAAAGCCCATTGTCGATGCCGATAATTGAAAATACCTCTTGTGTTAATCATTATTATATAATAATTATATGAAAATGAAATGTAATTTATATTTTAGTTAATAAAAAAAAATATATATTGTAAGTATCTTTTATCCCTGGAATTGAAATACATAGTAAATAGATTTTGTTGAGATTTTTATTACAACAAAAGTCTTAAAACGTAAATAAAATAAAAGTGTAACAGTTTAATTTTAATTTGGCCTATAAACAATTATGTATTTTTTTTTTTTTGTTTTTTTAGTCGTTACGATTTGAAATATCAATGAGCCATCCTGCTATTATTTTACTAAGGATAGGTTTAATCAAAAATATAGTTAGTAAAATAATTATTCCCAAAATCCAATTATTTTCCCAAAGACTTACTAAAAATAGAATAAAAATAGTTATTATTAATATTTTTTCCATCTGATAATTTATGTATGAAGTTATTTTCTTTTCTTTTAATGATCTTATTTCTGTTTTAAAAGAAGGAATTTCAGTTTCTATTGCAGCATTTTGATGGTCACTTATAATTTCAGTCTCTAATGGATCTTCATTTTCTCTGGATGGTGATGAAGAATGTGTGAGATTTCTTTTTCTTGTTCGTATAGAATTTTCATGGATTAAATTGGGTGGTATACTTAGTGTGCCCAATGTCATTGTTTTCCTATTTTTTATAGTATAAAAAAAGTTATGTAGAACCTACGAGTGTGTGTACGGATGGTGTGAGTGGTAGGTAGGTAGGAAGGATATAATGAGGAAAGTAAAGTTTATTATTTAGGTAGAACCCAAACGAGTGTGTACTTGCTGCAGACAGGAGGGATGGTGTGGGTGGTGGGTAGGCAAAAGGGATACGATGAGGAAAGTTAAAGTTTATTATTTGATGCTTAATGCAAATATTCTTTCTCATCTTCTAAGTTATCATCATTGAGTGAGGGCTAGGGAAGGTGCCAAAATCTTTCTCCATATATCTCTAACAAAACTACCAATTCTGCCTCACCTTCATCCCCTCATAAATGGGAGGATGATGATCTTCACCTTCAATCGACAGCTTCATTATCCAAAAACCTTACATCTCAGCTCGTCACAACCTTACCTAAAGCATCAAACAACAGCAATATTAATCAGATAAGTACAACCCTCTCCCTGCGCCAGAGAACCAAGAAGATTCATCGTCACTGATATTATTGAATTCAGACACAGAAAGTTTATCAGAAGGAAATGGTTGTGGTAAGTAATTTGTATTTTAGTTTTAGTTTTGGACATCAAAATATATTTATTATTTGAAATTTGTTGAAAATTAAGCTATTAAAAATGAATGTTCCTGGTTTCATGGGTTTACGAAAATCCTTGAAAAATCATAAATTCATTATTTTAATTTTCAGGGATTGGTGAACAGATGAAGTTAAAGATGTAAAGTCCAACAACAGTCTTTCCGAACTTCATAGAAGCCGCTCTTCTCCCAACTATATGTGATTGTAAATACTTAGTTATGGTGTTTTTCTTCATGTTACTTGATTTGAAGATTTTTCAGAGACTGACTCTGATAAGCACCTCAATCAATAGCTATTTGAATGATAACATACTGTTTTGTATAGTACTTTAAGATTGATAGAAATATTTTTAATATATGAGAGAAGGAGTTTGAAAAAATAGAGAGACTGATTTCATTCCACATCCTAGTTATATTGTATTTTAGTAAGCAATATAAAATTCGACAGTTTGGTCGAATACAATTGAACAATTTAAATAAATGGCAACGAACATATATAATCATGGTTTTATTGGAATTTTGTCCTAAACAATTGTATTTGGAATGGTAAATAGAAAACTAAATTTCTATAGTATTTTTTTTTTAGAAGGGCATAAAAGGAGATTAATTCTTTTTTTTTTTTAGTCTTATAAAACTTAACAATGAATCGACGTCAACAAATTTGTAAAGACTTTGTCGATGACATAGTTCAGGAGGTGATTGAACCATTAAGTAATCTAGGTTCTGGGTCTGATAAAAATGTGGATATTAATTTTATTGTTTTAAAAATGAAAGAAGATCCCTCTAAATTTGTAAATACATTACTGGATTCTGTTACTAATAATATATTAGACTATTATTATAATAGAAGTCAAAATGTACCAATGTCAACTGTTCCATCACCCAAAAGAAAGATAAAAAAAAAACCACATATATTATCAAATGAAGAGGATGAATTAATTAAAATTGAAATTTTAGGGAAAGCAGTTTTAAACATTTTTTCTCTTCATAATGAATATAATCGTATTAAGGATAGTATTGTAAATCAACATATGCAATCAAAATCACCCAAAAAACAAAAAATACAGTTACCACCAATATTAAAGGACGATGAAACTGTAGATATGATCAAACTCTTCAATTCCTTCCATTCAACCGTTTTGAAATACCTTTTGAAAACAATACATAAAATAATTACAGAAGTTTATGGAATAAAACTCTGTGAAGATTTAACTAAGCTAGTTAATTCTAAAAGTTATCCATATTTTTTATTTGAATATTTTCTTAGACATCAATCATCAAGCGACGATATTAAACGGCAGTTAGAGTGTCTTAAACATTCAAGTATACTAGTCTATAACTGGATAATTCAAAATTGTATTGATATTAAAATTAAACCCGAAAATGAAAGTTAAATGTAATTTAATAATCGATGAAATATTAGCAAATGCTATTTTTGTAAATGGTAGAGAAATTCTACAAAATAAAATTTTAATGGCCTATGCAGCTCATAAATATTCGATGTTTAAAAACAATGGTAAATTGTATTCTGCTACGGAAATTATACATTCATGTATCAAGACTAATCGTAACCTACCCCCTCATAAAATTTCTATTTCATTTGAGGCTATAATGAGGGTAGGACAGAATACTGACCAAAATTTAATTTGTAAAAATACTCATTTTGTAGAAGAACGTGAATGTCGGCGTCATGTGGATATTGCACATCCACTTATTCAAGCTCATTTAGCTCCCTTGGGTGAACTATCCATACAATATATTTCTAGGGTTTTAGAAATGCGGATTGGAGACTATCGCCTAATTATTGAACCACAACAGAATAGATATTTTATTCAATATAAGAAATTCCGTGACAAAAAAGTGGTTTTTCGTTTAGATTCCCTCACATTAGAATTTGTTTATATTAGTGATGAAGGGGAATCTTTTTACGATGCCCAGTATATACAACATAATAGTAGTGATGATAGCAGTGGGGAAAGCATGTTAGTAGGTATGGCTAGCTTTCTTGATGGAAGTGATCTTTGTATAAAAACAACTTACCTCCTAGATTATTCAACCAAAACAGTTCTATATCATCGATACATTCCTAATGATCATACCCAAATATTCCCTTTCACTTTAGAAACAGAAGATTTACAACAAAGTGAGACAGGACCTGCTTTAACAATGAATACTGAGGGTGTACCTACAATATCACCGCCTTCGGGAACTTCAATTTACTGGTATACTTCTTGGAGATTAGAAGCTCAACTTCCTTTAAATCTTAGTATGTATCAACATGTTCATGAAGATAGTACTCCCCATCATCCAACTCCGTCTGAAAGTTTGAATCAATCTCCTGTTTATATATTCCCTAAGTTGGATGGTAATAATGGAATTTTACGTTTTTACCCAAGTCATTTTGTTATTTCAAATCCTCTGATGTTATCGACATCACATCCACATTTAATACCCCAACATATTCTCCATTCTTTGATCGATTTCATTTTTACAGTAGAAACTGATCTATACTCTATAAACAATAATTCATCTTCCTTTATGGTACATAATTATCGACCAGTTGCCATTATAGACATTGTCTCTACGGCTTTTAATGCTGCAGAAAGGATGAATATATTACAAGTATTACGAGCCCATTTTAGAAATGATTTAGCACCTTATTACATTTTCTTTCAAGGGGAATTAAGCATATCCAAACCATCAATATCCCCATCATTACCATTTGAAAATTTTCATGATGGTGAGATATATGAGGTGTTGTTAAATAACAACAGAAACATTATAAAGGTTTGCCGACATCGCCCAGATAAATCTCGAGCGAATCCACTTAAAACAGTTAATATTATATTGGGTATTCAAAAGTTAGAAGAAAGTTTTTTGGAAGTATAATCAGGAGTACGCTTGTGCTGGAAGAAGAAGGATAGTGGATGGTTTGTTGTTCAGGGAGGAATCATTGTGATTTAATGAAATCCATAACTATAAATAATTTTTATTATTATACGAGGAATGAACATTTTCATGACGGGTTTGTAAGAAAAAAAAGGGTGACTGGTTGCGGACCGGACCGAGGGGTTGCTGGGCCCCGGGGTTGTCCTAATATGGCCTCAAGCAATTTGACCACCACCACCAGGACCAGGACCTTCAAGAACAATACTTCCACTACTAGAACCAGAACCTCAAAAAGCACCACCACCACCACAGCCAGGACCAGAACTACCAAGAGCATCACCATTACCGCCAGGACCAGTGCATCCAAGAGCGCCATCATCACCGCCGCCAGAACTTGTGCCTCCAAGAACAACACCACTAAGGCCATTGCTGCAAGCACCAGCTTATCCATTGTAATCTGTGATAGAATGAGAGAAAGATATTCTTTATCTGTATATTTATAATGGTTTCACGAAAATAAACACAGATAGGATGGGGTGGAGAGCCAAGTGCAAGTACCATAAAAAAAAAGTATCTATCTTACATTATTAAGATGAAATTTGGGAAAATCATAGATACCACTACTCACACTTTATCCACACACACACACCAGTGACAACGCCTACCAGAACCCCCATCATCATCATCTTCTTGTAAATCATCGCTGTTGTTATTTATTTGAAAATTATGCATTTTTTGTTTCAATTATATACATTCAAAATTCCCACCTATGTCTTTTTCTTACTCAAAATGTAACATATTTTTTTTTTTTTTTTTTTTAAGTGATTTTTTCTTATAAAGAAAAATCTATTGTAAATGGGATATAAAAAACTATGAATAAAAAATATAGAAATTTTCCTTTGGGAAAATTTAAGAGTAAATTAGAATATCGTGTATATAAATCTATATTTTATCATTTAACAAAAAAACAAAAAAATAATAATATCAAAGTAGATATAAACAAAAGAGGACTATTAAAAAATAACAAACTATTTGAAATTGATATATATTTCTCAGATTTACAATTAGGTATAGAAATTCAAGGTCCTACTCATTATATAGACATTGAACAAATTAACAGAGATTTAAAAAAAAAAAATGTTTAATAAAATTGGGATTATTTTGTTATATGTAGGATTTAATACTGTAAAGCATGATATACTAACTTGTTTAAATATTATTACTAAAAAGATAATTAGTTAAAAAATAAGGTATGTAAATCAAATCATATATAGATTTTTCAAGGAAATCCGGCTGAGTCGGTCCATTTATCAGCTGGGCAAGTCTATTGTAATGTATATGATGACAGGATGTAAGAGAGATACCCACACTATCTTGTGCATTCTAATAAGGGACGGAGAGGAGATAAGTCGGTCTAAGCTGGGTTAAGAGTTACTCCAACGCGCATCTTTAGCTAATCCTCAAAATCATCTCTTGAAGGTATTATATAACATTTACATTATTTATATCAAAAAATCATAATCTTGTTATTTAACATTGTATTATATATATATTTCTGAGCTTATAATATACAAAGACCTATTTTTTTGGTCATTTTCAGATAATTATAAAATGATGGTGATGTTGGTGGTATTGTGGGTGTTGGTTGTTGGAACTGTATTCAATCAATCAATCATCGTGGGAGTGTGATTCTTTATTTATGTTTTCTTTTCAGACCTGAACCTAAACGTGTACTTGTCAAATAGAGGATAATGGAGGAGAGAAAAGAAAAAATGAAAAAGGAAGTTCAATTTAATCCACATATAACGATACGATATTTATATGTATGGGCATATGCCTATCAGAAAGCTAGAATAGATGGTAAAATGTGGAACACAGCTGCTGCAGATCGGGATCGTTTCAAGATGCGATGTGTGAACACTTCAAAAATTCTAAATGATGCAAGAATATTTGACAAGGATCATAGAGAAAAGGTTTATTTAGAGCGAATAAAAGAGATATAGAAATTAAATATCCTTTATTTAATTCCTATCTTATAAAATTTAGTAGTATAGAGGGGGGGTGGGACAAAAACTGGTTGTATCATTTTATTTAAAAGTTAGGTAACCACCTAACACTAGGACAATTTGTCTTAACATTATATTATATTGATCATGTCTTCGTTATCCATCTGACCATTACTATAACACCAATATATCAACATAATAAATATTAACAAAGCCAAAACTTTGTGAATTTTACACATCATCTCATTTTCATTGATTGATTTACTTCCCACATCTTGTTTGTTAGATGAAGATTGACTTGAAGAAACAAATAATATTGTAAACTAACACTTGGAGAGAGAGAGAGAGAGAGAGCAGGTCTAAATAAACCCTTGCTCTTCTTGTTGAGGGTAGTCACCTACTACTCAGGCAGTGTGATTGTGCTGGGTTTTTCTTTGACAAAACACATCCCAGTGAGTCATCCTCTTCTCTTCCCTTCATTGTAAATATATAAATATATAACATAGGGTAGAGAGAGAGAGAGAGAAAGAGAGAGAGAGAGAGAGAAAAATATATTCTCAAATGGTTATTGATCAGTTAAATAATTATAAAAACATAATGAAAATACCTCTCAAGTCTGTATCAGTCTGACTGGATTGGTATATAAGAGAGTTTGCCAGGCTATGCAAATCATTACAGGTTCGCCATACTTCTTGGACACTTCATTCTGAGTAGTAAAACAACAATCACACAATCAAAAGCACATTCAACATTTAATGTTTCTTCAACCCCAACCCCATACGTATGTTGTATAATTTACTTAAGTCTATTATAACAAAGTTAATTATAACAAAGTTAATTATTAAGTAATAAAAATAAAGTATATCATATTACTATAATGTAATAAGAGTCAATGTATATATTATAAATCAGAATAATTATATAAATTAATTTATTTTATTTTATTTTCAGGTGGAAGTGAGATAATTCTCTTAGAGATGTCACTTGATCAAACAAAAACCCATACAACAGATCAAACAAAAACCCATACAACAAACAACTTTTTTTTATGTGATGTATGTGGAAAAAAATATAGTACAATGAGAACACTAACAGTCCATTTCACAACTCACACAAAAAGACTATCCTTTTTACAATTCATACTGGTAAAACTCCAAAGTGCAGTGAATGTGAAAAAACAAACAAACAACACATTAGAGAAAAATGGTTTTCATGTGACGTATGTAGAAAAAAATTCCTTAAAAAATGCGACTTGACTAGACATATGGGAACACACAGAGTAAAACGGTTAAAATGTCAATTGTGTGGGAATAGATTTAGGGATGAATATAACTTGACCCTACATTTGAAATCAATACACATGATTCAGCCTTTGAAAACAAATAGTGAAAAAAAATATGATATATGTGGAAACAAACAGCAAATCAGTCCCAAATCTTTAAACAACTTTTTTACTTGTTTTGAATGTGGAACTGTATTTAAAAGCATAACCAGCCTGGATGAACATTTGTTGGAACAGTTTACCAAAGATATATCAGCTTTAGATTTGATAACTCCAGACATTCATTTTCAGACGTTTTTTGAAAACTAAAAAGTGTATTGGAACATTGACCAAATCTTTAAACAAATTTTTTACTTGTTTCTGGTGGTAACTGGCACCTCAAGGAACATATAAAAGGAGTAGAAATATTAATGAGATTATTAATTCTGTCGGAGTGAGAGTAAACACAGATATATATCTCTCCTACCTGAACTTCTTTTCTATTACCACCACATTTTCTTTGCATATATTATGTTCATTTTGGATCTACACTAGCTGCTGGATATGACTTGTACAGGTATAGTTGGAATTTACTTTTTTTTTTTTTTTTAATTTATGACTTATTTAGATTTAAATATATTTTAATTACCAAATATGTAATATATTTTAATTAACAATCTACCTTTTGCTTCAGTGCTGCCTACGATGTTACTGTGCCAGCACAAGGAAAAGGTGTAATCAAGATAGATATTCAAGTAAAAGTACCAGAAGGTTGTTATGAAGAATAGCTCCAAGATCTGGTCTTACTTTTTTTTTTTTTTTTGTTTTTAATCACATTGATGTTAGGGATGGTGTCATTGATAGTGAAATGTTTCTGTGGTTCTCTTCAATTATTCTAAAGTATATTTTATTGTGAAAAAGAGAGATCGAATTTCACAACTAATTTGTGAACGAATATTTATTCCTAATTTGTTAGAGGAAGTTTAGGACATTGAGTATACCAAATGCCCCTGTGCCGCAAACTTTTTTTTTTTTTGAATCAACAGAAATTAGTAGTAGTAGTAGTAATCAAACAACTAGCTAAATATACAGTGTGAATTAGTGATTCTCAACGATTACAGTGATAAGAGTGAGTAACTTATGTGTTAATGAAATGACTGAGGCGGTCTGCCTAAGGAGGCGGTTGTTATTTCCTAAAACATGCCTACTGAACTTCAATGAAAAGATGGTGTGGACTGTACGTTTAGCTATGGAGTATTCAGATTTTAAACCAGTGTTCAAGGAGGGTCAGGGTCTTCAGCAGCCATATATCACAGTTGGAACAGAAGAGGCAGTTAAACATTTAACTACAGATGGCTTTCAGAATATTGTGATGGTTGTTCCAGAAGAAGGTATTTTCACAAAGGTCATACTTTTCAAATATCCAACTTACTTGGATCCCGATCATCTCCTTTACAATGACAGTGTTGTTTGGGTAAAGAGAAACATTGTTCATTATAAAAAACAAAGTCAGGTTATAGCTTTAATAAAAGGTGAGGCTCCTAAAAAAATTTTTGTACAAGGACTAGGCTATAGAAAAGTTTCAAAATACCAAGAGAAGCCAAAATTATGCCTGAAGTGTTATTATTGGGGGCATTTGGTTTTGAAATGTCAGTACGACCCCAGGTGTAAGTACTGTGGTAATAAACATGACTCTAAAGAGTGTACAAAGAAACAAAAATTTCCATTTTGTTGTAATTGTAGAGGTAAGCATACTCCTTGGTCTTATCTATGCCCCATGAATCCTATAAATGCTGTTGCAGGGGGGTGGTATTCTGCCAGCTAAGGGGAAACAAACTAGCTAGGCCCACACAACTGAAAGTCCTAAAGTCCTGTAGTATACAAATGTAACCTAATTACTACTATTATATTGAATTTTTTGTAGTAACTTTACTAAACTAATCTATGCCTTTGAGATATGTATGTATGTGGCGGCGGTGGCAGATAGTGGCGGCGGGCGGACAGTGGCGGCGGTGGCCGATAGTGGCGGTGGGTGGACAGTGGCGGCGGGCGGACAGTGGCGGCGGGCGGACAGTGGCGGCTGTGGCGGATAGTGGCGGCGGGCGGACCGTGGCGGCTTTGGCGGCGGTGGTGGACAGTGGCGGCGGGCGGACAGTGGCGGCGGCGGGCGGACAGTGGCGGCGGCGGGCGGACAGTGGCGGCGGCGGGCGGACAGTGGCGGCGGCGGGCGGACAGTGCGGCGGCGGGCGGACAGTGGCGGCGGCGGGCGGACAGTGGTGGCGGCGGGCGGACAGTGGTGGCGGCGGGCGGACAGTGGAGGCGGCGGGCGGACAGTGGCGGCGGCGGGCGGACAGTGGTGGCGGCGGGCGGACAGTGGTGGCGGCGGGCGGACGGGCGGTGGCAGACAGTGGTGGCGGTGGCAGACAGTGGTGGCGGTGGCGGACAGTGGTGGCGGTGGTGGATAGTGGCAGCGGGCGGGACAGTGGCGGCGGGCGGACAGTGGCGGTGGTGGCGGATAGTGGACAGTGGCGTCGGGCGGACAGTGGCGGCGGTGGCGATATTGGCGGCGGGCGGACAGTGGCGGCGGGCAGACAGTGGCGGCGGTGGCGGATAGTGGCGGTGGGCGGACAGTGGCGGCGGGCGGACAGTGGCGGCGGGAGGACAGTGGCGGCGGTGGCGGATAGTGGCGGCGGGCGGACAGTGGTGGCGGGCGGACAGTGGCGGCGGCTGGCGGACAGTGGAGGCGGCGGGCGGACAGTGGAGGCGGCGGGCGGACAGTGGAGGCGGCGGGCGGACAGTGGAGGCGGCGGGCGGACAGTGGTGGCGGCGGGCGGCCAGTGGTGGCGGCGGGCGGACAGTGGTGGCGGTGGGCGAACAGTGGTGGCGGTGGCAGACAGTGGTGGCGGTGGCGGACAGTGGCGGACAGTGGCGGCCAGTGACGGCGGTGGCGGACAGTGGCGGCGGTGGCGGACAGTGGCGGCGGTTGCGGACACTGGCGGCTGTGTCGGGCGGTGGTGGCGGGCGGTGGCGGGTGGCGGCGTCTGTGATGAGTGGTGGCGGCTGGCGGTGGTGGGTGGTGGGCGGCGGTGGTGGTGGGTGGTGGTGGCGGCGGCGGGCTGGTGGTGGTGGGTGGTGGCGGCGGTGGTGGTGGCGGTGGTGGTGGCGGCGGCGGCTGGTGGGTGGTGGTGGCGGCGGCGGCGGCTGGTGGTGGTGGGTGGTGGCGGCGGTGGTGGTGGGTGGTGGTGGTGGCGGCGGCTGGTGGTGGGGGGTGGTGGCGGCGGGTGGTGGGTGGCGGCGGCGGCTGGTGGTGGTGGGTGATGGCGGCGGGTGGTGGGGTGGTGGCAGCTGTGGTGGGTGGTGGCGGGCGGTGGCGGGCGGTGGCGGGCAGTGGTGGCGGTGGCAGGCGGCGGCGGCTGTGGTGGGTGGTGACGATCGGCGGTGGGGGGGGGGCTGGTGGCGGCTGGTGGTGGCGGCTTGTGGTGGCGACTGTGGCAACGGGCGGTTGACGGCTGATAGCGGGCGGTGGTGGCGGCTGGTGGCAGGTGGTGGTGGCGGTGGTGGCGGCTGGTGGTGGCGGCTGGTGGTGGTGGCAGCTGGTGGCGGTGATGGCGGCTGGTGGTGGTGGCAGCTGGTGGCGGTGATGGCGGCTGGTGTTGGTGGTGGTGGCGGCTGGTGGTGGTGGCAGCTGGTGGCGGTGATGGCGGCTGGTGGTGTGGTGGCAGCTGGTGGCGGTGATGGCGGCTGGTGGTGGTGGCAGCTGGTGGCGGTGATGGCGGCTGGTGGTGGTGGTGGTGGCTGCTGGTGGTGGTGGCAGCTTTGGTGGCGGTGATGGCGGCTGGTGGTGGTGGCAGCTGGTGGCGGTGGTGGCGGCTGGTGGTGGTGGCAGCTGGTGGCGGTGATGGCGGCTGGTAGTGGTGGTGGTGGCGGCTGGTGGTGGTGGCAGCTGGTGGCGGCTGGTGGCGGTGATGGCGGCTGGTGGTGGTGGTGGTTGTGATGGCGGCTGGTGGCGGGCGGTGGCGGTCGGTGGCGGCTTGTGGCGGCTGGTGGTGGTGGCGATGGTGGGTGGTGGTGGTGGTGGTGGTGGGTGGTGGTGGCGGCTGTGGTGGGTGGTGGCGGTGGTGTCGGCGGCGGCTGTGGTGGGTGGTGGCGGCGGCGGCGGTGATGGGGTGGCGGCGGCGGTGGTGGTGGGGTGGTGGTGGCGGCGGCGGTGATGGGTGGTGGCGGCGGTGGTGGTGGGTGGTGTGGTGGCGGCGGCGGCTGGTGGTGGTGGGTGGTGGTGGTGGGTGGTGGCGGCGGCGGGTGGCAGTGGCTGGTGGCGGGTGGCGGCTGGTGGTGGGTGGTGGCTGCGCAACCCGTCCTCCTAAAAAGAACGTCACTTTTGGCTCGTATGCGCGATATGGCCAAATTTGGACGTAATTTGAAATGAAATCGACTCACAAAAGTGACGTTCTGTTCCGTTTTCTATTTGAGTCGTCCCGCCTACGCGCAGACGTTATGAGAGGACACTTTACATTAACGTTTTTCATAACGTTTTGAAACTTTATGAGAATTTCCTGCCCACCTAACCTATCAGAGGACCCTTAACTTACTGTTGGTGAAAAAAAAAATCCCACATTTATTTTATTTTTTTTTCAATTTCAAATTACGTCCAAATTCGGCCATACGGGCAAACGGCCAAAAGCGACGTTCTTTTTAAGAGGACAGGTTGGGCTGCGGGTGGTGAGTGGCGGTGGTGGGTGGCGGTGGCTGGTGGCGGGTGGCGGCTGGTGGCGGGTGGCGGCTGGTGGTGGGTGGTGGCGGGTGGCGGCTGGGGGTGGGTGGTGGCGGGTGGCGGCTGGTGGTGGGGGTGGTGGGTGGCGGCTGGTGGTGGGTGGCGGGTGGCGGCGGGTGGTGAGTGGCGGTGGTGGGTGGCGGTGGCTGGTGGCGGGTGGCGGCTGGTGGTGGGTGGTGGTGGGTGGTGGCGGGTGCCAGCTGGTGGTGGGTGGCGGCTGGTGGTGGGTGGCGGGTGGCGGCGGGGTGGCGGCTGGTGGTGAGTGGCGGGTGGCGGCGGGGTGGCGGCTGGTGGTGGGTGGTGGGTGGCGGCGGGTGGCGGGCTGGTGGTGGGTTGGTGGCAGGTGGCAGCTGGTGGTGGCTGGTGGCGGGTGGCGGCTGGTGGTGGGTGGTGGCGGCGGGTTGGTGAGTGGCGGTGGTGGTGGTGGTGTGGCGGTGGCTGGTGGCGGGTGGCGGCTGGTGGCGGGTGGTGGCGGGTGGCGGCTGGTGGTGGGTGGTGGCGGGTGGCGGCTGGTGTTGGGTGGCGGGTGGCGGCGGGTGGTGGGTGGTGGCGGCGGGTGGTGAGTGGCGGTGGTGGGTGGCGGTGGCTGGTAGCGGCTGGCGGCTGGTGGTGGGTGGTGGCGGGTGGTGGGTGGCGGCTGGTGGTGGGTGGCGGCGGGGTGGCGGGCTGGTGGTGGGTGGCGGGTGGCGGCGGGTGGCGGCTGGTGGTGGGTGGCGGGTGCGGCGGGTGGCGGCTGGTGGTGGGTGGTGGCAGGTGGCGGCTGGTGGTGGGTGGTGGCGGGGTGGGCGGCTGGTGGTGGGTGGCGGCTGGTGGTGGGTGGTGGGTGGTAGGTGGTGGCGGGTGGCGGCTGATGGTGGGCGGCGGGTGGCGGCGGGTGGCGGCTGGTGGCGGCCAGGTGGGGACACACCCTTCACCACTGAAGGTCTGAGCACAACTAACCATATGTCTCTCTCACCCACCAGCCCAGTGTTGCCAGCTCGCGCTCTCTCAAAATGTTTCCTTCAAAGATTGTATATTATCTTTGAACAACAAGTTTGATTATCAGGAAATAATGCATATATTATTGTCACATTAATACTGTGCAATATCTTATTAAATTCCTGCTAAATAATTATAATTTGAAACAGGACAAAAAATCCAACATATATATATAAAACCAACATTAGAGATCACGAGGCCTAGGCCTCGCCTGTGACCACACATCCTGCCTCCCTGGCCTGCTACTCTCTCACACCTCACACTCTTAACTCTCTCATAATCACTCTCACTCTCTTACTCTGTCACTCTTACTCTCTGTCACTGTTACTCTCTCTCACTCTTACTCTCTGTCACTCTTACTCTCTGTCACTCTTACTCTGTCACTCTTACTCTGTCACTCTTACACTCTGTCACTCTTACTCTCTGTCACTCTTACTCTCTGTCACTCTTACTCTGTCACTCTTACTCTCTGTCACTCTTACTCTCTGTCACTCTTACTCTGTCACTCTTACTCTCTGTCACTCTTACTCTCTGTCACTCTTACTCTGTCACTCTTACTCTCTGTCACTCTTACTCTCTGTCACTCTTACTCTCTGTCACTCTTACTCTCTGTCACTCTTACTCTGTCATTCTTACTCACTCTCAGTCACCCTTACCCATTCATACTCACTCTCTCACTCTTACTCTCATACTCTTACTCTCAATTACTCTTACTCTCAATCACTCTTACTCCCAATCACTCCTACTCCCAATCACTCCTACTCTCAATCACTCCTACTCTCATTCTTACTCTTACTCTTACTCCCAATCACTCTTACTCTCAATCACTCTTATTCTCATTCTTACTCTTACTCTCACTCTTACTCTTACTCCCAATCACTCTTACTCCCAATCACTCTTACTCTCAAACACTCTTACTCTCAATCACTCTTACTCTCAATCACTCTTACTCTCATTCTTACTCTTACTCACTCTTACTCTCAATCACTCTTATTTTCATTCTTACTCCTACTCCCAATCACTCTTACTCCCAATCACTCTTACTCTCAATCACTCTTACTCCCAATCACTCTTACTCCCAATCACTCTTACTCTCAATCACTCTTACTCTCAATCACTCTTACTCTCAATCACTCTTACTCTCATTCTTACTCTTACTCACTCTTACTCTCAATCACTCTTATTCTCATTTTACTCCTACTCCCAATCACTCTTACTCCCAATCACTCTTACTCTCAATCACTCTTACTCCAATCACTCTTACTCTCAATCACTCTTACTCTCAATCACTTTTACTCTCAATCACTCTTACTCTCAATCACTCCTACTCTCACTAACTCTCAATCACTCTTACTCTCACTCTAACTCTCAATCACTCTTACGCACTATTACTCACTCTTTCTCTCAGTCATCCTTACTCACTCTCATACTCACTCTTACTCTGTCACTCTTACTCTCTGTCACTCTTACTCTCTGTCACTCTTACTCTCTGTCACTCTTACTCTCTGTCACTCTTACTCTGTCACTCTTACTCTCTGTCACTCTTACTCTCTGTCACTCTTACTCTCTATCACTCTTACTCTGTCATTCTTACTCTGTCACTCTTACTCACTCTCAGTCACCCTTACCCATTCATACTCACTCCTCTCACTCTTACTCTCATACTCTTACTCTCAATTACTCTTACTCTCAATCACTCTTACTCCCAATCACTCCTACTCCCAATCACTCCTACTCTCAATCACTCCTACTCTCATTCTTACTCTTACTCTTACTCCCAATCACTCTTACTCTCAATCACTCTTACTCTCAATCACTCTTACTCTCATTCTTACTCTTACTCACTCTTACTCTCAATCACTCTTATTCTCATTCTTACTCCTACTCCCAATCACTCTTACTCCCAATCACTCTTACTCTCAATCACTCTTACTCCCAATCACTCTTACTCTCAATCACTCTTACTCTCAATCACTTTTACTC
>NW_025564876.1:0-12173 GCF_020424385.1 Procambarus clarkii
AGGCACAATCAGAGAACACTGTATAAACATCAGAGGTCCACGGCTGTTCAACATCCTCCCAGCAAGCATAAGAAATTGCCGGAACAACCGTGGACATCTTCAAGAGGAACTAATTCTTTCCTCCAATGAATGCCGGACCAACCGGGTTGTGGTGGGTATGTGGCCTGCGGGCCACTCCAGCAACAGCCTGGTGGACCAAACTTTCACAAGTCAAGCCTGGTCTCGGGCCGGCTTGGGGAGTAGAAAACTCACAGAACCACATCAAGCAGGTATCAACCAGGGTCTGTGATATTTTCGGGCAAGGTTAGGACCAGTCGGTGAAAAGAAGCTATTAAATTCAGTTACTGTTTCAGATCTGTTGCAGGTGTATAAACCCTCCTTGGAGATTTTTATCTGGTTAGGTGAATGTTTGTTTAGCTCCTTGGATTTAGAGCTGGCTCTCCATGTGCTTTTCATGTTGCCTTTTGCTTCTTTGAATCTGTTCTCGTAACAGGAACGCTTTGCTCCTCTTATTATACTGGTAAGCACTGACGAGAACCTCTTAACTACTTCCTTGCAACTAGGCCAATCCAAGTAATAAAGGCTAGGGTTCGTAATAATACAGGGAGCCGGTGGCTGAGCGGACAGAACACTGGACGCGTGATCCTGTGGTCCCGGGTTCGATCCCAGGCGCCGGCGAGAAACATGGGCAGAGTTTCTTTCACCCTATGCCCCTGTTACTAGCAGTAAAATAGGTACCTGGGTGTTAGTCAGCTGTCATGGCTGCTTCCTGGGGGTGGAGGCCTGGTCGAGGACTGGGCCGCGGGGACACTAAACCCCCGAAATCATCTCAAGATAACCTCAAGGTAATGAAGACAACTGCGATAGGTGTGTGTCCTTTGTACCCCAACGAAAGACGTCTACGGGACGACCCGAGTTTGGGCTCCCGCCGCTGAGAAACCCGGAAGTTGAAGGAGAAAGAGCACTGAAAGAGATGCTGAGGAACAGTCCTGAGACAAAGTTGTTGAGGGCGCGAGCCGGGCCAGGCGGAGAGGCACACGCCCCGGAACACCACAAGTTCCCAACAAGACGCTTTTTTCCTGTTTTTTGTAAGATTTTCTGGCTGAAGCTCTTGAGATCTGAGGAAGACGAAGGTGGTCTCCACTGAACGTTAACATCACCTCGCGAAGGCCTCTCCATAATGTGACCAGCTAGTCATTGACAACGACAGGATGGAATAGGAAATAATAATAAAATTATGCACACAGAAATCGCATTGTGATGTATCGATGAAGAAATTACTATGAGGCATGAGGAGGATTCGAACCTTGGCGCAGGGTACTCCCAGGCACGCTGTTGACCACAGCACTACCACATGGTCAAAAAGCATTGTGCAACTTGGATTGAACTGAATCCTCAATCATGAGGCTTTCACTGAAGCCGAGTCAGGGATCATTCAGTGCCTCCCCCAGGCACTCTCCTACCCCCGCCCTCTCTCCCCCCCTCTCTCTCTCACCCCCCTCTCTCACCCCCCTCTCTCACCCCCCTCTCTCACCCCCCCCTCTCTCACCCCCCCTCTCTCACCCCCCCTCTCTCACCCCCCCTCTCACCCCCCCTCTCTCATCCCCCCTCTCTCATCCCCCCTCTCTCATCCCCCCCTCTCTTACCCCCCCCTCTCTCAACCCCCCTCTCTCTCACCCCCCCCTCTCTCAACCCCCTCTCTCTCTCACCCCCCCCCCCCCTCTCTCTCACCCCCCCCTCTCTCTCACCCCCCCCCTCTCTCTCACACCCCCCCTCTCTCTCACCCCCCCCTCTCTCTCTCACCCCCCTCTCTCTCACCCCCCTCTCTCTCACCCCCCTCTCTCTCACCCCCCTCTCTCTCACCCCCCTCTCTTCCCCCCCCCCTCTCTCACCCCCCCCCTCTCTCACCCCCCTCTCTCACCCCCCCCCTTTCTCTCTCTCACCCCCCCCTTTCTCACCCCCCCTCTCACCCCCCCTCTCTCACCCCCCCTCTCTCACCCCCCCCTCTCTCACCCCCCCTCTCTCACCCCCCCCTCTCACCCCCCCCTCTCTCACCCCCCCCCTCTCTCTCCCCCCCTCTCTCACCCCCCCCCTCTCTCACCCCCCCCTATCTCCGCCCCCCTCTCTCACCCACCCCCCCCTCTCTCCCCCCCCTCTTCCCCTCTCACCCACCCCCTCTCTCTCCCCCTCTTTCCCCTCTCACCCCCCCTCTCTCACCCCCTCTCTCACACCCCCTCTCTCACACCCCCCTCTCTCACACCCCCCTCTCTCACCCCCCCTCTCTCACCCCCCCTCTCACCCCCCCTCTCTCACCCCCCCCTCTCTCACCCCCCCCCTCCTCTCACCCCCCCCTCTCTCACCCCCCCCCCTCTCACCCCCCCCCCCTCTCTCCCCCCCCCCCCTCTCACCCCCCCTCTCTCACCCCCCCTCTCTCACCCCCTCTCCTACCTAGGGTCAGAGCACATAGGTTCTAGAGCGTGTCTGGGGAGTACCCAGCACACAGGTTCGAATCCTCTTTATGGCTCCTAGTGTTAAAACTTACTCGTTAAAATTTACACCTTTTGATTTACTTTTTTCCAAACAGGATTCATTGTAGATTTGCTGGCATCGAAAAGTATTTATTGGAACCCTGGAAACACACACCCAAACTCTCTTTTTTTTCGCTTGTTACAACTTGTAATAAAGTTGTTACAATCTTGGTTTAAGGTGTTTATGACGTTTAGAACGTTGTTACAACTTGCTATATTGGTTCTTATAACTTGTTAGGAGGTGGTAAATCTTGTTCGAACGTTGTAGCAACGTTGTAGTTTCGCTGTGTGATTGGCGGGAACCACCTCGAAGCTCGCAAGATTTGCTCTCTGGATGAGACAGAGAGGAATCACATGTACAGGTTCGAATCCTCCTCATGGTTCTCACTGATTTTTCTCACTTGATATAATTCGTTAATGAGACTTCTATGTGCGTTAACAAATACATCTAATTTGCACACCTGATAATCATAATGTCTCCTAGTTACAACCCGCCAATCACACAGCGAAACTACAACGTTGCTACAACGTTCGAACAAGATTTACCACCTAACACGTTATAAAAACCAATATAGCAAGTTGTAACAACGTTCTAATACGTCATAAACACCTTAAACCAAGATGTAACAACTTTATTACAAGTTGTAACAAGCGAAAAAAAAGAGAGTTTGGGTGTGTGTTTCCAGGGTTGTCATTTGTCTTGCAGTTGTGACAGCTATTTAATTGTGCTTCTTTTCAGGTCTTGCGACATGACTGTGTAATGTTTTGTATTAGTTCTTCTTTCTACAGTGTGCTTGACTGTGTTTTATATATGGCTTCCGTTTTCATATTTTTTTTTTAATATATATATATTATATATATTATATATATATATAATATAATATATATATATATATAGATGTATATGTATTATACACATAGCGCAGGAGTGGAACTCATTAAACATCATATTTCTGTGGCCCATTAACAACCTGTTTTACATCAATTTGGAGGTTTGCTCTTTCCTCTGTATTGTCAGCTCTCATAAAAATCCTTGTGCTTTATCAGCCTTATCGTCAAAGGATGATGCTGGCACTATAGTTTGTGTTCTTGCCTATGTCCGACATGAGATTGAGAAAATTGCCCAGGGGGAGTGAGGTCTTATCAGGTCCTACTTATCAGGTTGATAGTTTTCTTCAAGGAGTGCCCGACCAACCGGACTGTGGTGGGTATGTGGGCCTGCGGGCCGCTCCAAGCAACAGCCTGGTGGACCAAGCTCTCACAAGTCAAGCCAGGCTTTGGGAGTAGAAGAACTCCCAGAACCCCATCAACCAGGTATCACGCAGGTCCTACTCATTTTAGGATCCTACTCATCACCTTGTCAGGTCCTACGCATTTGATGGTTTGCGTGTGTGTGTGTTGTGCGTTCTTGCCATCAATAGCCGATAATGTCGTATACGATGGTTCGTGTGCAGGAGATCCGTATTGCTCTTGCTCCATATTTATACGTATTCAAATGAGGTGGTGTATGTGTAGTGTAGACAGTGGGAGTGTTGTTGTGGTGAGGGTCTCAAGTGGTGGGGGGGAGGTGGCGGCTGTGGTGGGGGGAGGCGGGCTGTGGTAGGGGGGAAGCAGCGGCTGTGGTAGGGGGGAAGCAGCGGCTGTGGTGGGGGGGAGGCGGCGGCTGTGGTGGAGGGGGGAGGTGGCGGCTGTGGTGGGGGTGGCGGCTGTGGTGGGGGGTGTCGGCTGTGGTGGGGGGTGGCGGCTGTGGTGGAGGACTCGCCTATCAGTGACTACCAGGATAGTGAGGTTTAGCTCTTTATGCCCCGCCTACTGACTGTTGTTCCTGTTGCGTTACAATTTAACTATTTTGAGGTTCAACTTCTTTGTGAAATCTGGCATTAAAGTTGTGGATGGAGGTGGCTTCCACACTTGGTCTTTCAGTGTTGGTGAACCACTTGTTGACAGCTCGTCCAGCGTGCGACTATTTCCCTACATTCCTTCGCCACATTTGTGTCTCCAGCGTCTACCTGTGTCCTCTTGACTTTCTCTCAATATGAATTGAAGAGGCTCTCCTTGTCCACCTTATCTATTACCCTCATTATCTTGTATATTGTGATCATATTCCCTCTGTTCCCTCTATCCTCTTGGGTTGAGACATTTAGTTCCATTAGCCTCGTAGCTTAACCCTCTTAACTCTGGCACCAGTCTTCTTGCAAACCTCAGTACTTTTAAGTTTATTTTATGCTTCACAAGGTATGGATTCCTTGCCGGTGTTGCATATTCCAATATTGGTGTAACAAATGTTGGTAGTGCCTTGAAGGAGTCTTCAGGTTTCTCAACGATGGTCTGTATGGCAGCGTCCCATATGCTGCTGATGTTGTCCTGTTTGTGTGTGCCTCCAATGATGGCATTGGAACTGTATTCACTCCAAATCATTCTTTTAATGATTGGTGTTGTTGTCTTCTCCCTCTGGGGTAGATGCCTACAAGATGAACAACCCAGCGGGTTTTCTTGCTATTGGGGAGTGTTGTACATGCTGCTATGGCGGTGTGTCCACTCACAGGATGAGTGGAGCTGCCCAATACTGTCACTATGGCGGTGTGTCCACTCACAGGATGAGTGGCGCTGCCCAATACTGTCACTATGGCGGTGTGTCCACTCACAGGATGAGTGGCGCTGCCCAATACTGTCACTATGGCGGTGTGTCCACTCACAGGATGAGTGGCGCTGCCCAATACTGTCACTATGGCGGTGTGTCCACTCACAGGATGAGTGGCGCTGCCCAATACTGTCACTATGGCGGTGTGTCCACTCACAGGATGAGTGGCGCTGCCCAATACTGTCACTATGGCGGTGTGTCCACTCACAGGATGAGTGGCGTTGCCCAATACTGTCACTATGGCGTGTGTCCACTCACAGGATGAGTGGCGCTGCCCAATACTGTCACTATGGCGGTGTGTCCACTCACAGGATGAGTTGGCGCTGCCCAATACTGTCACTATGGCGGTGTGTCCACTCACAAGATGAGTGGCGCTGCCCAATACTGTCACTATGGCGGGGTGTCCACTCACAGGTTGAGTGGCGCTGTTCTCCAATAGTGTCACTATTGCGGTGTGTCCACTCACAGGATGAGTGGCGCTGCCCAATACTGTCACTATGGCGGTGTGTCCACTCACAGGATGAGTGGCGTTGCCCAATACTGTCACTATGGAGGTGTGTCCACTCACAGGATGAGTGGCGCTGCCCAATACTGTCACTATGGCGGTGTGTCCACTCACAGGATGAGTGGCGCTGCCCAATACTGTCACTATGGCGGTGTGTCCACTCACAGGATGAGTGGCGCTGCCCAATACTGTCACTATGGCGGTGTGTCCACTCACAGGATTAGTGGCGCTGCCCAATACTGTCACTATGGCGGTGTGTCCACTCACAAGATGAGTGGCGCTGCCCAATACTGTCACTATGGCGGTGTGTCCACTCACAAGATAGTGGCGCTGCCCAATACTGTCACTATGGCGGTGTGTCCACTCACAGGATGAGTGACGCTGCCCAATACTGTCACTATGGCGGTGTGTCCACTCACAGGATGAGTGGCGCTGCCCAATACTGTCACTATGGCGTGTGTCCACTCACAGGATGAGTGGCGCTGCCCAATACTGTCACTATGGCGGTGTGTCCACTCACAGGATGAGTGGCGCTGCCCAATACTGTCACTATGGCGGTGTGTCCACTCACAGGATGAGTGACGCTGCCCAATACTGTCACTATTAATTACCACCGTCGACATGAGCAAGAGAAGGAAAGAGACAAATAAAAGAAAAAGGTTATCACTCGGACCAGATATGAGGCCGCACTTCATAACAGGATGAGTGACTGGTTCACGGAATACCAAATCCCAGAAGACATTGACACATTTGTTGATGACCTTAATCATCAAATTGAGTGCTGTCTAAGAGTTCCGCGCCGTACGCCTGGGCGAAGTAACCCTCAGAGGAAGAAAATAAAATGGTATGAGAATGATTACATAAAGATGCTTAACGCAAATGTGCGAGACATGAGTAGAGAGTACCGGAGACATCCCACTGAAAGTAACCAGAGTTGTTTAAAAACTGTGTGTCAAGTAGCCAGGGAAGAGAAGATTAAAGAGCGGGAAAGACAATGGCTTGAGTTCACTAGCTCTATTGGACGGGAAACATCTGCAAGACAAGTGTGGGCAAAAATTCAGATAGCTAAGGGGGCAACCCGTTCTCGCAAATTAATAAGTCAATATTGACTTATTAAATATGTGCATAGGTGACATACTTAACATAATAGATACCCTTAAAAGATTCATAGAAAACACCGACCTTACCTAACCTTGTTAGTATCTTAAGATAAGCATCTTATTGCTTCGTATTACAATTATTACCTAACCTATAATAGGTATAGGTTAAGTAATATTGTAATTACGAAGCAATAAGATGCTTATCTTAAGATACTAACAAGGTTAGGTAAGGTCGGTGTTTTCTATGATCTTTTTAAGGGTATCTATTATGTTATATATCACCTATGCACGTAGTTAATAAGTCAATATTGACTTTACGAATTTGCGAGAACGGGTTGAAGGGGGCAGATCCCGGCCTGCGGCTCACGAAGACTCCCAGGGTAAGGCTGAGGAACTAATTCACAAGTGGAGTGATGCAGCATCCTCCTCCTCCCTCCCTTCAGAAATCAGCAGGGAACAGCTCCTGCGACATGATGACAGAAGATTAGGATAACAAGAGCACTGTCTAGCGATGACGAATATGGGGAACCATCACAGCCCAGGAAGTAAGGGGCGCTATGAAAAAGGGTAAAAGTACACACCTGGTGAAGATGGCGTCACCTACGACATACTCAATGCACTGTGTGAAGTGTCGGGGAATCCACTACTCCACCTGTTTAACAAGTCATTCCTAAGTGGAGTGTTGCCCACACAATGGAAACACGCAATAATTATTCCCATACCGAAGCCTAATGACCCTGGTAATTACAGACCTATCAGCCTCGAGTCATGCACTTGCAAGATGCTTGAAAGGATCATCCTAAACCGACTGTTGCACAAATAGGCAGGTTAGGGGAGGGGGTCATGGATTTGTTAAAGGACGGAGCACAGCAAATTGTATAGTTAATTACTTGGCTAATGACACGGCTAGGTACTCTGTATTTGTTGACATCAAGGAGCCTTCGACAAAGCACAGGGGATTGCGATCCTGGACGAGATTTGCATGCATGGGTGTCAAGAGGAGACTCATGAAATGGGTTGAAGACTACCTCACAGGAAGGAAAGCCAAGGTTTGCTTCAATGGAGCAGTCTCCAGAACAATGAATATGGAACTCGGGACCCCCCAAGGCGGAGTCTTAAGCCCTACACTATTCAATGTACTTATGAACGCCATTGCAAATATTGATTTTCCGGAAGGAACACAACAAGTGGGATATGCAGATGATGTCCTAATACAAGCTCCCACCTTGGGAAAAATTGAACAGTCCATTGAACTCCTTGGAAGGAAATGTATTGAGCTCGGTTTCACTCTCTCCACAAACAAGACGAAGGCATACTCCCATCACAAGCGGAGAGCAAATGAAGAACTGCAAATTAATGGTGTAACACTTGAATGGGTTGACCACTATCGTACCTTGGCGTCACTGTCGGCACCTTGGCGTCACTGTCGGCACCTTGGCGTCACTGTCGGCTCTAACAATGGAAAGAAAGAGGAGCTCAATCAACTCATAGGAACATGCAAAAGTCGACTCAGGGCACTAAAAGCTATGACCTGGAATGGACATGGAGCCTCTATTGCCGTGCTTAAAATGATGTACACAGCCTATGTGCGCTCCGTCATAGACTATGCCGCACCAGTACTGTGCACCTACTCCCAAAGCGATATGAAAAGGCTTGAAAGCATTCAAAATGAAGCCATGACAATCATTCTTGGAGTTCCAAGAACTGCCAAAACGTCTAATCTACGAGAGGAGTTGTCCCTTCCCAGTGTTAAAAGCAGAATTCAGGAGCTGAATGCTAAGCTTGCAATTAGGATAGCCAGAGATCCCCATTACAATGATATTGCCAAGAAAAACTGAGCTCTGTGCTACTTTCAGGGGGAAACAGGAGAAGCAAAATATGGCATCACAGAGCAGTCTGCTACCTTGAAGAGCTTCACCTGCTTGAGCAAGCCCGTGAGCTCCTGCCTGTAGAGAGGTTACCTCCCTGGGAGGATGACTCATGCAAGATCATCATCAACGAATGGCAATGAAAAAATCCAACATGATACCACAAGAAATGAGCACAAGTATCTCGAGGAAATTTATAAAGATGCCGGAGATGAACTAGATCAAATCTACACTGACGGGTCATCTAATCCTATCAATGGCAGGGCTGGTGCAGCATACACGGTAATCAAGGATAATGTTTTCCAACGCAGAAATGAAGAAAAAGCACGTATTGAGAACTATGCCTCTTCAACGCAAGCAGAGCTAACTGCCATTGTTATGCGTTAAGGTTTCTTGAACGGAACACTAATGGTGCAGTGATTTGCACTGATTCAAAAGCAGCACTGCAAAGCCTAAGTAAAAATCAGGCAGAAAATCTTGCAATAGTCGCTGAAATCAAGAGAGCTGTGAGAGTACTTACCAATCAGGGAAGAGTCATCAAGTTTCTGTGGATCCCCTCCCATGTTGGAATATGTGGAAATGAACGAGCAGATGTGCTGGCTGCTGAAGGCGCTAAAGGAGACCATACTGAATACTTCATACCCAAGACTCAACTACAAATTAGAGGTATTATCAGGCACATCACCGTGACAAGGTAACTGAGGAAAGGAGGATAGAAGCATAAACCAGTGAATCTGTATGATGGTACAACATGGTTGCAGCTGGCAATCCCAATCATTATGGCCGAAGAGGAGGACGACGAGGGAGAGAATCAGTAATAGCGAGAATCCGTCTTGGATACAAATATCCATGGAGATTTGGAATGGAAACAACAGTTGATCAGCGAAGTTGCAGAATCTGTGGTGAGAGTGATGGACACCGCCTTGACCACTATCTACGTGAATGTGAACACCTGAGAGACATTAGGAATAACTGTAGAATAATAACCCCACATTGTTTGAGTTAGGAAAACACTATTTATCAAATATTGATACTGTTCTTAAAAGATTTCCCCATTTTGCACCCGCAAGATAACGTAAGCTTTTAAGGGTTGATAAATGTTAATCTTCTTGTTTGAGGAGCTGTTCACTTGAGACAGTTAAGCAAGTCCCAGCTGTGTCTGGTACAAGTGACAGGATGAACAATCCAGCGGGTTTTCTTCCTATTGGGGAGTGTTGTACATTCTGCTATGGCGGTATGTTCACTCACAAGATGAGTGGCGCTGCCCATAAACTCGCCCCTCGGGGCAAAATTTAAAAAAAAATTTATGGCGGTGTGTCCACTCACAGGATGAGTGGCGCTGCCCAATAAATTCGCCCCTCAGGGCAAAATTTAAATTTAAAATGCCTCCTGGTCTCCTCCTCCCCCTTTCCCCGTGGTGGTTTGGGCAATTAAACGCTGCTGCTCACATCCAGAAGTATGAATCACAGCCTGGTTGATCAGGTATGCTTTGGAGGTGCTTATCCATAGTTCTCTCTTGAACACTGTGAGGGGTCGGCCAGTTATGCCCCTTATGTGTAGTGGAAGCGTGTTGAACAGTCTCGGGCCTCTGATGTTGATAGTTTCTCTCTCTGAGTACCTGTTGCACCTCTGCTCTTCAACGGGGTATTCTGCACATCCTGCCATGTCTTCTGGTCTCATGTGGTGATATTTCTGTGTGCAGGTTTGGGACCAGCCCTGCTAATATTTTCCACGTGTAAATTATTATGTATCTCTCCCGCCTGCGCTGTTCGGACTATAGTTTGAGAAATGGTAAGCGGCCCCAGTAATTTAGTTGTTTTATTGAATTGATTCAAGCAGTTCTCCGCACAAGTATTTCCTTACAATTTCTTTGACTCATTTGCAGCTTTCATCTGTGTGCACTTGTTCTGGTTTTCCTCATTTTAAAAAGGCTGTCCCTGTCAGCTTTGTCTATTCTCTTGTTGTATATTGGATGTCGTGAACATGACCCTCTGTTCTTTTTCCCCTCCTACAGTTGAGAGATTGAATTCCATGAACCCGTCCTCTTAGCTTAAGTTATCCTAATTCATGCACTAATCCTCTTGAGGTTATCTTGAGATGATTTCGGGGCTTTAGTGACCCCGCGGCCCGGTCCTCGACCAGGCCTCCCCCCCCAGGAAGCAGCCCGTGACAGCTGACTAACAACTAGGTACCTATTTACTGCTAGGTAACAGGGGCATAGGGTGAAAGAAACTCTGCCCATTGTTTCTCGCCGGCGCCCGGGATCGAACCTGGGACCACCATGATCACAAGTCCAGCGTGCTGTCCACTCGGACGACCGGCTCCCCTAAATGTAAGGGGAGCTTACATCCTGATGTAAGAATTTGTACGTATCTACCTCAGTTTGTACATATAAGGCGCTGTTGACAGCGGTGCTGCGTATATCCCCCTGCCACTCACCGTGCAGCCTACGGCCTCGTATAGGCTGTGTGGTGAGTGGCCAGGAGTTGGGGAGCCCTGGAGGGCTGTGGTGAGCGAGGCGGGGGCGGAGAATGGCTCACTGGGAAGTGCTTTGCATAGGGGGTGGAGGGGATGTGGCTCAAGTGTAGTATATATTGTGTGTGGGAGGGAATATGTGGCGGATGGTGAGGGGGGAGGGGGAGTATGCAGTGGGGGTTGTTTCGCCCGGGGAAGGGGTGTATGTGTGGCCTGGGCTCATGTGTGGCCTGGGGCGGGGGGAGGGAGGTTATGTGTGGCCTGGGGCGGGGGAGGGGGGGGGTGTAGCGCGAGGAAGCAGCAGGAGCCACAACAACAGTGGTCGGGTCATAAGGTCAATATGCCCGCCAACACAACCTTCACAAGGTCACAACACTCAACCCAATAATAATTGCATTCCTTATTACCATATGCTTATTACCCCACAAAGTTTACTTGTTTACACCTCGTGTAAACTGGTCGACCAGGAGAGTCCAGGATGGTTGTACACCTCGTGTAAACTGGTCGTCCAGGAGAGTCCAGGATGGTTGTACACCCCGTGTAAACTTGTCGACCAGGAGAGTCCAGGATGGTTGCTCACCCCGTGTAAACTGGTCGACCAGGAGAGTCCAGGATGGTTGTACACCTCGTGTAAACTGGTCGTCCAGGAGAGTCCAGGATGGTTGTACACCCCGTGTAAACTGGTCGTCCAGGAGAGTCCAGGATGGTTGTACACCCCGTGTAAACTGGTCGACCAGGAGAGTCCAGGATGGTTGTACACCTCGTGTAAACTGGTCGACCAGGAGAGTCCATGATGTAAACTGGTTGCTCACACCCCGTGTAAACTGGTCGACCAGGAGAGTCCAGGATGGTTGCTCACCCCGTGTAAACTGGTCGACCAGGAGAGTCCCAGGATGGTTGCTCACCCCGTGTAAACTGGTCGACCAGGAGAGTCCAGGATGGTTGTACACCCCGTGTAAACTGGTCGACCAGGAGAGTCCAGGATGGTTGCTCACCCCGTGTAAACTGGTCGACCAGCTGGAGAGTCCAGGATGGTTGTACACCTCGTGTAAACTG
>NW_025564877.1:0-11987 GCF_020424385.1 Procambarus clarkii
CACACCAAACCTGTCTCCTGTAGCCCAAATAAAGAGAATAACGTCTGCGGCATATGCGAGGCTGGCTAACATCAGAACGGCGTTCAGGAACCTGTGTAAGGAATCATTCAGAATCTTGTACACCACATATGTAAGACCAATCCTGGAGTATGCGGCCCCAGCATGGAGCCCGTACCTTGTAAAGCACAAGACGAAGCTGGAAAAAGTCCAAAGGTATGCTACTAGACTAGTCCCAGAACTAAGAGGCATGAGTTATGAGGAAAGGCTGCGGGAAATGCACCTTACGACACTGGAAGACAGAAGAGTAAGGGGGGACATGATCACAACCTACAAAATCCTCAGGGGAATCGACCGGGTAAACAAGGATGAACTATTCAACACAGGAGGGACGCGAACAAGGGGACACAGGTGGAAGCTGAGTACCCAAATGAGCCACAGAGACATTAGAAAGAACTTTTTCAGTGTCAGAGTAGTTAGTAAATGGAATGCATTAGGAAGTCACACTCCCCCCAGCCACTGTGACACTCACACACCCCCAGCCACTGTGACACACACACACCCCCAGCCACTGTGACACTCACACACCCCCAGCCACTGTGACACTCACACACCCCCAGCCACTGTGACACTCACACACCCCAGCCACTGTGACACACACCCCCAGCCACTGTGACACTCACACCCCAGCCACTGTGACACACACCCCCCCAGCCACTGTGACACTCACACACACCCCAGCCACTGTGACACACACACCCCCCAGCCACTGTGACACTCACACCCCCAGCCACTGTGACACACCCCACACTGTGACACCCCCAGCCACTGTGACACCCCAGCCACTGTGACACACCCCCCAGCCACTGTGACACTCACACCCCCAGCCACTGTGACACTCACACCCCCAGCCACTGTGACACTGCCACACACCCCCCAGCCACTGTGACACTCACCCACCCCCAGCCACTGTGACACTCACACCCCCAGCCACTGTGACACTCACACCCCCAGCCACTGTGACACTCACACCCCCAGCCACTGTGACACACACACACCCCCAGCCACTGTGACACTCACACACCCCCAGCCACTGTGACACACACACCCCCAGCCACTGTGACACTCACACACCCCCAGCCACTGTGACACACACACCCCCAGCCACTGTGACACACACACACCCCCAGCCACTGTGACACACACACCCCCAGCCACTGTGACACTCACACCCCCAGCCACTGTGACACTCACACCCCCAGCCACTGTGACACTCACACACCCCCAGCCACTGTGACACACACCACCCCCAGCCACTGTGACACTCACACACCCCCAGCCACTGTGACACACACACACCCCCAGACACACTCACACACCCCCAGCCACTGTGACACTCACACCCCCCACTGTGCCACACCCCCAGCCACTGTGACACTCACACACACCCCCCAGCCACTGTGACACTCACACACCCCCAGCCACTGTGACACTCACACCCCCAGCCACACACTCACCACCCCAGCCACTGTGACACTCACACCCCCACCCACTGTGACACTCACACCACCCCAGCCACTGTGACCCTCACCACCCACACAGCCACTGTGACACTCACCCCCCCAGCCCACTGTGACAAACACCCCATGCCACTGTGACCACACACACACCCCCAGCCACTGTGACACTCACACCCCCAGCCACTTGTGACACTCACAACCCCAGCCACTGTGACACTCACACACCCCAGCCACTGTGACACTCACACACCCAGCCACTGTGACACTCACACCCCCAGCCAACGTGGACACTCACCAACCCAGCCACTGTGACACTCACACCCCAGCCACTGTGACACACACACCCCCCCACCACTGTGACCCACAACACCCCCCAGCCACTGTGACACTCACACACCCCAGCCACTGTGACACTCACCACCCCCAGCCACTGTGACACACACCACCCCCCAGCCACTGTGACACTCACACCCCCCCAGCCACTGTGACACTCACACACCCAGCCACTGTGACACTCACCACCCCAGCCACTGTGACACTCACCCAACCCAGCCACTGTGGACACTCACCACCCCCCAGCCACTGTGACACACTCACACCCCAGCCACTGTGACACTCACACACCCCAGCCACTGTGACACTCACACACCCAGACACTGTGACACTCACACACACCCAGCCACTGTGACAATCACCACCCCCAGCCACTGTGACACTCAACACCCCCAAGCCACTGTGACACTCCACAACCACCAGCCAATGTGGACAACTCACACCCCCCAGCCACTGTTACACTCAACACCTGTGACACTGTGACACACACCCCCAGCCACTGTGACACACACACCCCCAGCCACTGTGACAACACACCACCCCCCGCCACTGTGACACTCCCACCACCCCCAAGCCACTGTGGACACTCACACACCCCCAGCCACTGTGACACTCACACACCCCCAGCCACTGTGACACTCACACCCCCAGCCACTGTGACACTCACACCCCAGCCCCTATGACACTCACACCCCCAGCCACTGTTGACACAACACCCCCCCAGCCACTGTGACACTCACACCCCCAGCCACTGACCATCACACCCCCAGCCTGTGTGACACTCACAACCCCCAGCCACTGTGACACTCACACCCCAGCCACTGTGACACTCACACACCCCCAGCCACTGTGACACTCACACCCCCAGCCACTGTGACACTCACACCCCCAGCCACTGTGACACACACACACCCCCAGCCACTGTGACACTCACACCCCCAGCCACTGTGACACTCACCACCCCCAGCCACTGTGACACACACCACCCCCAGCCACTGTGACACTCACCACCCCCAGCCACTGTGACACTCACCACACCCAGCCCACTGTGACACTCACAACCCCCAGCCACTGTGACACTCACACACCCCAGCCACTGTGACACTCACCACCCCCAGCCACTGTGACACTCAAACCCCCCAGCCACTGTGACACTCACACACACCAGCCACTGTGACACTCACACACCCCCAGACACTGGTGACACTCACACACCCCCAACCACTGTGACACACACACACCACCAGCCACTGTGACACACACCACCCCCCAGCCACTGTGACACTCACACCCCCAGCCTCTGTGACACTCACACACCCCCAGCCACTGTGACACTCACACACCCCCAGCCACTGTGACACTCACACACCCCCAGCCACTGTGACACTCACACCCCCAGCCACTGTGACACTCACACCCCCAGCCACTGTGACACTCACACTCCCAGCCACTGTGACACTCACCACCCCCCCAGCCACTGTGACACTCACACACCCCAGCCACTGTGACACTCACCACACCCCCAGCCACTGTGACACTCACACACCCCCAGCCACTGTGACACTCACACACCCCCAGCCACTGTGACACACACACAACCCCAGCCACTGTGACACTCACACACCCCAGCCACTGTGACACTCACACCCCCAGCCACTGTGACACTCACACACCCCCAGCCACTGTGACACTCACACACCCCAGCCACTGTGACACTCACACCCCCCAGCCACTGTGACACTCACACACCCCCAGCCACTGTGACACTCACACACCCCCAGCCACTGTGACACACACCACCCCCAGCCACTGTGACACTCACACACCCAGCCACTGTGACACTCACACACCCCCAGCCACTGTGACACACACCACCCCCCAGCCACTGTGACACACACCACCCCCCAGCCACTGTGACACTCACACACCCCCAGCCACTGTGACACTCATACACCCAGCCACTGTGACACTCACACCCCCAGCCACTGTGACACACACCACCCCAGCCACTGTGACACTCACACCCCCAGCCACTGTGACACTTCACACACCCCCAACCACTGTGACACTCACACACCCCAGCCACTGTGACACTCACACACCCCCAGCCACTGTGACACTCCACACCCCCAGCCACTGTGACACTCACACACCCCCAGCCACTGTGACACTCACACACCCCAGCCACTGTGACACTCACAACCCCACGCCACTGTGACACTCACACACCCCCAGCCACTGTGACACTCACACACCCCCAGCCCCTGTGACACTCACACCCCCAGCCACTGTGACACACACCACTCCACCCCCAGCCACTGTGACACTCACCACCCCCGCCACTGTGACACTCACACACCCCCAGCCACTGTGACACTCACCCCCCCCCAGCCCCTGTGACACTCACACCCCCAGCCACTGTCACACACCCCCAGCCACTGTGACACTCAACACCCCAGCCACTGTGACACACACACCCCCCCAGCACTGTGACACTCCACCCCCAGCCACTGTGACACTCACACCCCCAACCACTGTGACACACCCACCCCCAGCCACTGTGACACTCACACCCCCAGCCACTGTGCCCTGTGACACTCACACCCCCAGCCACTGTGACACACACCACACCACACTCCCCGCCCACTGTGACACTCACACCCCCAGCCACTGTGACACTCACACACCCCCCAGCCACTGTGACACTCACACACCCCAAGCCACTCACACCCCAGCCACTGTGACACTCACACCACACCCCCAGCCACTGTGACACTCCACACCCCCGCCACTGTGACACTCACACACCCCAGCCACTGTGACACTCACACACCCCCAGCCACTGTGACACTCACACCCCCAGCCACTGTGACACTCACACACCCCCAGCCACTGTGACACTCACACACCCCAGCCACTGTGACACTCACACACCCCAGCCACTGTGACACTCACACCCCCAGCCACTGTGACACTCACACACCCCCAGCCACTGTGACACTCACACACCCCCAGCCACTGTGACACTCACACCCCCCAGCCACTGTGACACTCACACCCCCAGCCACTGTGACACTCACACACCCCCAGCCACTGTGACACACACACACCCCCAGCCACTGTGACACTCACACACCCCCAGCCACTGTGACACTCACACACCCCCAGCCACTGTGACACACTGTGACACACCCCCCAGCCACTGTGACACTCACACCACCCCCCAGCCACTGTGACACTCACACACCCCCAGCCACTGTGACACTCACACACCCCCAGCCACTGTGACACTCACACACCCCAGCCACTGTGACACTCACACACACCCAGCCACTGTGACACTCACACACACCCCAGCCTCTGTGACACTCACACACCCCAGCCACTGTGACACTCACACACCCCCAGCCACTGTGACACTCACACACCCCAGCCACTGTGACACTCACACACACAACCCCCCAGCCACTGTGACACTCACACACCCCCAGCCACTGTGACACTCACACACCCCCAGCCACTGTGACACACACACCCCCCAGCCACTGTGACACACACCACCCCCCAGCCACTGTGACACTCACACCCCCAGCCACTGTGACACTCACACACCCAGCCACTGTGACACTCACACACCCCCAGCCACTGTGACACACACCACCCCCACACTCACACACCCCCAGCCACTGTGACACTCACACACCCCCAGCCACTGTGACACTCACACACCCCCAGCCACTGTGACACTCACACCACCCCCAGCCACTGTGACACTCACACACCCCCAGCCACTGTGACACTCACACACACCCAGCCACTGTGACACTCACACACCCCCAGCCACTATGACACTCACACACCCCCAGCCACTGTGACACACACACACCCCCAGCCACTGTGACACTCACACACCCCAGCCACTGTGACACTCACACCCCAGCCACTGTGACACTCACACCCCAGCCACTGTGACACTCACACACCCCCAGCCACTGTGACACTCACACACCCAGCCACTGTGACACACACCACCCCCAGCCACTGTGACACTCACACACCCCAGCCACTGTGACACTCACACACCCAGCCACTGTGACACTCACACCCCAGCCACTGTGACACTCACACACCCCAGCCACTGTGACACACACCACCCCCAGCCACTGTGACACTCACACACCCCAGCCACTGTGACACTCACACCCCCAGCCACTGTGACACTCACACACCCCCAGCCACTGTGACACTCACACACCCCAGCCACTGTGACACTCACACCCCAGCCACCGTGACACTCACACACACCCAGCCACTGTGACACTCACACACACCCCAGCCACTGTGACACTCACACCCCAGCCACTGTGACACTGTGCCACACACACCCAGCCACTGTGACACTCACACACCCCCAGCCACTGTGACACTCACCACCCCCAGCCACTGTGACACACCACCACCCCCAGCCACTGTGACACACACCACACCCCCAGCCACTGTGACACACACCACACCCCCAGCCACTGTGACACAACACCCCCCCACTGTGACACCACCCCCCCAGCCACTGTGACACACACCACCCCCTGCCACTGTGACACACACCACACTGTGACCCCCAGCCACTGTGACACACACCACCCCCCAGCCACTGTGACACACACCACCCCCAGCCACTGTGACACACACCACCCCCAGCCACTGTGACACACACCACCCCCCTGCCACCCCCACCCCCCACTGTGACACACACCACCCAGCCACTTGACCCCCACCCCCTGCCACTGTGACACACACCACCCCCTGCCACTGTGACACACACACACCCCCTGCCACTGTGACACACACCACCCCCTGCCACTGTGACACACACCACCCCCCAGCCACTGTGACACACACCACCCCCCAGCCACTGTGACACACACACACCCCAGCCACTGTGACACTCACCACCCCCAGCCACTGTGACACACCCCCACACACCCCCAGCCACTGTGACACACACGCACCCCCAGCCACTGTGACACTCACGCACCAACCAGCACACTCACACATTCCTGGATATACCAGCATATATTTACCACTGCCTCCTGGATATACCAGCTTATATTTTAGCACTGCCTACTGCATATACCATCACATATTTTAGCACTGCCTCCTGGATATACCAGCATATATTTTAGCACTGCCTCTTGGATATACCATCACATATTTTAGCACTGCCTCCTGGATATACCATCACATATTTTAGCACTGCCTCCTGGATATAACTGCGTATATTTTTAAAACAAATATTTCCAAAAAATATTTTCCTATAATAATATTCATTGTTATTCACTGATCGCAGAACAATTTATAGAAATGTCCTGCTATCCATAATTCGTCCGTACTAGCATAAAACCAGCAATCCTCCCAGTGCTTCAAAGGTTTCTCAGGCCACGCTCCACACAAGTCCACTAAGGGCTCGCCATACCCTGTGCTACTTGCAACATTTATTCCGAAAAGCTGAACCTAAAATAGCAAGCCACGCCCCATTCTTAGAGTAAAGTAGTAACTATTCTACTTTCTAGTACTTCACAGTACTAAGCTCCTCATGTGGGAAAATCCTAGCAGGCTTTAATTTTTTTATTCTAATTTTTATTCAGATATTTACTTTAATTTTTGTTTCTAATTGACTTAATATTATATTATTATTATTTGATTATTTTTCAGTTGACTTTGACATTATATTATTTTTCTTCTGTGTTAGTTCTTAGTTCTTTCTTAGTTAGTGGACTGTATATTCTGGTTCAGCTGCTAGAATTTATTACACACAGTTGGGTGGGACAATTTGTAGCTTAAACCACTTTGAGGTGGATCCTTCATAAACCACAAATTGTTTACCTAGTCTTTAATATAAATTATAAATCATACCACATATGGTGGTCTAATCTACTGAAATTATACTTATAGTTAATCTATCTACAGAATAAACACAAAAGGGGAGCCCTAGCTGCTACTGTAGTTGTTGTCTACTAAGGCTGTGTAATGGTAGCATCAGATTAGGGTGTGGCCCTGTGCCTCAGAGTGCCACGTAATGGTGGCTATATGGAGGCCTGCAAGGCTTTATGTACAGCAGGGTGAAATTTATAATTATGTTGGGAGCCAACTGTCTGTTGCAGTAACTTCCCTCACAATTACCTGTTTCGGATGTTTAACATTATTAAAGCACCCCAACATATTAAAGCACAGGTATGATATGAATAAGAGGGAGCTATAATGTTGAGTACATACTTGGTTGAGCTTTAAAGCTCACCCATAACCGGCTACCTAACTAATGTTTAAGTGTACACATTTATAATAAAGTATAAGGCAGTCGGATACTCAAGTGTTCTGTTGGGTGGTAGAACTGCTGTGGTAGTTCCAGGGCAGAGTAAAATGTCTTTCGTGGGAGGCTCGTATCACAATTCTCAAAAAGTACTCTTATATTGTTTTGTTATGATTCTGTCTGTGTAGTGACGCTCCCTCTCTCTGTTCCAATAATATCCTGGTTCTACTTCGTATTTTATTTAACAGTAACATGGGAGTCAAGCTGTACTTTTGGTGTTGGAAATTATATTCAGTCCTAGTGAACACTTTTTATTAACTTTAAACACTAGACTGTTGCTTAAAAGAAAGAGTTAATATAAAGATTGTTGTTGACGTCACGGAATACCCGTTCTCTGATTTCTTTAATGGGTAACTTATGTTAATTTGTGTGTCGGATTTCCGACACCTCAATCTTACACATTAGACAAGCTCTCTTATAACAGAGACATGCAGAGACAGGGACAAAGACAGAGATAGACACAGTGACAGTGGGACTGAGACAGAGAGGCTGAGAAAGACAGAAGATAGGTGGATGGATTGATGTATGTATGGATGGATAGATGGATAGAGAAATGGATAAATGGATGGACAGAGAGATGGGAGGATAGATAGATTGATAGAAAGATGTATAGATAGAGGAGTAGATAGATGGATGGATTGATAAGTGTATTGACAGTTGAATTGATAGAAGTATAAATATTGGATGGAGAAACGCAGAGATACATGGATGGATAGATATATAGATAGATGTTAGAAAGATAGATGGTAAGTTGGAAAAATAGATATATGGACAAATGGATAGATATATGGATAGCTGGATACATAGATGGATGGATATATAAATGTATAGATATATGACAACTTGAATAGATGGATAGGCAGATGGATGTATGGATGCAGAGATGGAGAAATAGATGGATTGAAAAAATGGTAGCTGTATAGATGGAGGTGTTGATATAAACATATGGATAGATGGATGGATAGATAAGTGGATACATGATGGATACAAAGACGGATGCAGGAATGGATAGATGGATATATACATGGAAACATGGATGGATAGATGGGTAGCTGGATGTATAGATGAATATATGGGTGAAGAGAAAGATAGATGGATGGATAGATACATTTATGAATGGACTGATAGATGGATAGATAGACAGATGTATGGATAAATGAACAAATAGATGGATACATGAAGAGATGGAGGGATAGATGGGTGAATATATTAATAGATAAATGTATAGCTAGATAGATGGATGGATAGATTGATAGATGAACAGATAGATGGATGGATAGATGAACAGATAGATGGTTTAATAGAAAGATGGTCAGATTGGAGACAGAGCAGGGGAACACCAGGTACCCACCCAAGTGCTCAATATATGTGTTCTAGTATCAGAAGATGGAATGAATTGGTTCCTTAAATTATGTCAGAACTCTTACTTAAACTGTTCAAAAGATCGCACGTGGCAGATCTTAATTTTATTTAAAGCAGATTTAGCACTTAATAGCTGATGGTAATTGTTTTATACATACTAGCGCTAATTTAAATTAAAAAAATATATGACATTCTTGGAACTTGTTTATGAAATATTTCGTTACATATATCTGTTAAGAGCTGTATTGTGTATGAGCTGTTATGCGCTGTATAGTAATTGTATTACATACAAATTCCATATATAATGGAAAATATTAATTTGCAAACATTTATAATATTTATTGTTATATTGTAACTACAAGTCCACTACGGGCTCACCATAGCCCGTGTTGCTTGGAACTTTTTTGTTCCGAGTAGCTGAGTCTAATACAACATACAACATGTAACTACATCAGTAGTGATAAACTTTACTCTGTTCATGATGATCTTGTTCGACAGACTCACTTTGATGGAGAAGCGAGCAGCGAGGAAAGCTGTGATCCCCTCTGACCGTATGAAGATCATTATGATGTGGCAAAGTGGCTTGCCAGCTCGGGAAATATCCACTAAGTCTGGAGCAAGTATTTCCACGGTGTACCGGTGGATCAGGCGGTGGCAGAAGGAGGGTACCCTCCACACCAGGCCATATCGCGGAGTGACTCATCCAAGCTTTCCCTGTAATTCCATTATGGATCCAATCCTAACATATTCACTGCCTCAGAACTTAATTTTTAATTATTTCCGACCGGCTTGGATCAGTTCAGAGAGAGCGCGTTACTACCTTAACCTGTATGCACTTCATAAGCCTATACTTCCTGACCAAGAATCACAAATAAAATACTTCAGAGATGTCAAAAACCAATTGATTGATGGTTGCTTTCACCTACATCATCTATGATATGTGTGGCATTAGTTGTTTTTTGTAAATATATGCTATTATCAAATTTTTTGGTAATACAAAGTATTTTTAAAAATTATTCATGTACAAAAAAAACTTTGACTCTGGATATAAATTCCTTTAACATCTGATCATAATACGATACATTTATTGACATATGTTTAAATTAATTTAATGAATTTGTTTTCATAAACAGCTGAGAAGGGAAAACATAATGCTTGCATATTGTGATTCTTAGAACATACTGCCAAACCCTCGCTTTGCTGTATAAAATTGTACAAAAAATATTATAACTATTATAACACTGTATGTTCATTATACAAATAAAGGATCCATATAATGTGTTTTTATATCATCTGCAATATTTTGTAAAATAATTGGTCTGAATAAGAAATGTTTATTTATGTAATTTAGCATGCTTATGCATACTAACAAAATCTATATAAATAAAAACATAAATGTCCGTGTGTTCAAAATCGCTAATCTCCGCAAGTTCTTCACCAATTGCTTTTTGAATTTTCGAGAATTTTTTTTTTTATGTATGACGTATGACAGCTTCACAGTGACGACGTAGCAGCTGTGCCAATCCACTGGGAAGCAGTAGGAGAAGAAAACTAATTGGGAATCAGGAGTACTGTAGCCGAGAAGTAGGCTGGCAGCCGTAGTCGTGAGGAGAAGTCGACGGCCGGGAGACCGACTCCAACCCTGCAAGACGTTGTGGAGGAGCACGGACCTGCGGAGAACAGAGCACGGAGACGACGTGTTTATTTTGGGACGTTGATTGGTTTCCTGGAGAACGCATCAGTGTGTGTGTGGGGGCGTTCCCTACAACGAGGCGAAAGCCGGGACCAGGAGTTACAATTCAACTCTCACAGGAGGGTGAGTCCACATCAGTGAGGTGGAAGTAGGTGATTCTAGTTTCCCTCCCAATTCCCCTTTAGTCAGCTATATATTTAGCCAGAGTATCTTTCATGTCGTGAGCAAGGCTCACTAATGTCTATGTCACGGTAGGACACAGTTGTGAGAAGTGAGGCTGTAGAAAGCTCTCACGGTATATATATTTTGTGGTGTGTGGATGCACCTGGAATTATTGAGGAATTTACTGTGTCAGTGACGATTTCTTTCATGTGACATTAATATGATAACTTATGTCAGAGAATATATATATTAAGTGTACCAGTTATTGGTGTTAGGCTGTGTGCCCAGTATTTATCTTATTGTTATTGATATTGATGAATTTATCTCTATATATGTATATGTTGGTGTGATGAATAACATTTCCATGTGTGCAGTGATTAATTGTGTTATCGCCTTCGAGAGGAATTACTGAATCTAATGACAGTACCGTGAATAATTGCATTCATTGTAATTATTATGAAGTACAGTGCATTATGCCATTATAGTGAAAAATTATGTTAATTGCTGTAGAAATGAGTTATTGAACTTGAGATCAGTGTGGTGATTCATTGTG
>NW_025564878.1:0-30538 GCF_020424385.1 Procambarus clarkii
GAACAACCGTGGACATCTTCAAGAGAAAACTGGACGGTTTTCTAAGAGAAGTTCCGGATCAGCCGAGCTGTGGTGGTAAGTGGCCCTGCGGGCCGCTCCAAGCAAACAGCCTGGTGGACCTAATTCTCACAAGTCGAGCCTGACCTCGGGCCTGGCTTGGGGAGTAGAAGAACTCCCAGAACCCCCATCACACGGGTATCAAACAGGAACCTGCACATTAACAACCACCACAACACACCTACCACAACCAGCACATTAACAACCACAACACTTACCACAACCAGAACATTAACAACCACCACAACACACCTACCACAACTACCACATAACAACCACCACAACACACCTACCACAACCAGACCATTAACACCACCACAACACACCTACCACAACCAGCACATTAACAACCACCACAACACACCTACCACAACCAGCACATTAACACCACAACACACCTACACAACCAGCACATTAACCACCACCACAACAACCTACCACAACCAGCACATTAACAACCATTACAACCAGCACATTAACAACTACCACAACACACCTATCACAACCAGCACATTAACAACCACAACAACACACCTACTACAACCAGCACATTAACAACCACCACAACACTCCTACCACAACCAGCACATTAACAAACCATTACAACCAGCACATTAACAACCACAAACAACACACCTACTACAACCAGCACATTAGGGGTTGGTGCTGGACCTGTAGCTCCAGCCCCTCTACTGGCAGGGGGTTGGTGCTGGTCCTGTAGCTCCAGCCCCCCTCTACTGGCAGGGGGTTGGTGCTGGAACTGTAGCTCCAGCCCCCTTCTACTGGCAGGGGGTTGGTGCTGGACCTGTAGCTCCAGCCCTCCTCTACTGGCAGGGGGTTGGTGCTGCACCTGTAGCTCCAGCCTCCCTCTACTGGCAGGGGGTTGGTGCTGGACCTGTAGCTCCAGCCCCCCTCTACTGGCAGGGGGTTGGTGCTGGACCTGTAGCTCCAGCCCCCCTCTACTGGCAGGGGGTTGGTGCTGGACTTGTAGCTCCAGCCCCCCTCTACTGGCAGGGGGTTGGTGCTGGACCTGTAGCTCCAGCCCCCCTCTACTGGCAGGGGGTTGGTGCTGGACCTGTAGCTCCAGCCCCCCTCTACTGGCAGGGGGTTGGTGCTGGACCTGTAGCTCCAGCCCCCCTCTACTGGCAGGGGGTTGGTGCTGGACCTGTAGCTCCAGCCCCCCCCCCTCTACTGGCAGGGGGTTGGTGCTGGACCTGTAGCTCCAGCCCCCCTCTACTGGCAGGGGGTTGGTGCTGGACCTGTAGCTCCAGCCCCCCTCTACTGGCAGGGGGTTGGTGCTGGTCCTGTAGCTCCAGCCCCCCCTCTACTGGCAGGGGGTTGGTGCTGGACCTGTAGCTCCAGCCCCCCTCTACTGGCAGGGGGTTGGTGCTGGACCTGTAGCTCCAGCCCCCCTCTACTGGCAGGGGGTTGGTGCTGGTCCTGTAGCTCCAGCCCCCCTCTACTGGCAGGGGGTTGGTGCTGGACCTGTAGCTCCAGCCCCCCTCTACTGGCAGGGGGTTGGTGCTGGACCTGTAGCTCCAGCCCCCCTCTACTGGCAGGGGGTTGGTGCTGGACCTGTAGCTCCAGCCCCCCTCTACTGGCAGGGGGTTGGTGCTGGTCCTGTAGCTCCAGCCCCCCCTCTACTGGCAGGAGGTTGGTTGTGGACCTGTAGCTCCAGCCCCCTTCTACTGGCAGGGGGTTGATGCTAGACCTGTAGCTCCAGGGCCCCTCTACTGGCAGGGGGTTGGTGCTGGACCTGTAGCTCCCGCCCCCCTCTACTGGCAGGGGGTTGGTGCTGGACCTGTAGCTCCAGCCTTCCCCCCTCCACTGGCAGGTGAGAGGGGCTGGACCTGTAGCTCCAGTCTCCCTCTATCGGCTGTGGGTTGGTGTTGGACCTGTAGCTCCAGCCCCCCTCTACTGGCAAGGGGTTGGTGCTGGACCTGTAGCTCCAGCCCCCCTCTTCTGGCAGGGGTGGTGGTGCTGGACCTGTAGCTCCAGCTCCCCCCCCCTCTACTGGCAGGGGGTTGGTGCTGGACCTGTAGCTCCAGCCCCCTCTACTGGCAGGGGGTTGGTGCTGGACCTGTAGCTCCAGCCCCCTCTACTGGCAGGGGGTTGGTGCAGCTCCCCCCCCTCTACTGGCAGGGGGTTGGTGCTGGACCTGTAGCTCCAGCCCCCCCCTCTACTGGCAGGGGGTTGGTGCTGGACCTGTAGCTCCAGCCCCCCCCTCTACTGGCAGGGGGTTGGTGCTGGACCTGTAGCTCCAGCCCCCCCCCTCTACTGGCAGGGGGTTGGTGCTGGACCTGTAGCTCCAGCCCCCCTCTACTGGCAGGGGGTTGGTGCTGGACCTGTAGCTCCAGCCCCCCTCTACTGGCAGGGGGTTGGTGCTGGACCTGTAGCTCCAGCCCCCCTCTACTGGCAGGGGGTTGGTGCTGGACCAGTAGCTCCAGCCCCCCCCTCTACTGGCAGGGGGTTGGTGCTGGACCTGTAGCTCCAGCCCCCCTCTACTGGCAGGGGGTTGGTGCTGGACCTGTAGCTCCAGCCCCCCTCTACTGGCAGGGGGTTGGTGCTGGACCTGTAGCTCCAGCCCCCCTCTACTGGCAGGGGGTTGGTGCTGGACCAGTAGCTCCAGCCCCCCTCTACTGGCAGGGGGTTGGTGCTGGACCTGTAGCTCCAGCCCCCCTCTACTGGCAGGGGGTTGGTGCTGGACCTGTAGCTCCAGCCCCCCTCTACTGGCAGGGGGTTGGTGCTGGACCTGTAGCTCCAGCCCCCCTCTACTGGCAGGGGGTTGGTGCTGGACCTGTAGCTCCAGCCCCCCTCTACTGGCAGGGGGTTGGTGCTGGACCTGTAGCTCCAGCCCCCTCTACTGGCAGGGGGTTGGTGCTGGACCTGTAGCTCCAGCCCCCCTCAACTGGCAGGGGGTTGGTGCTGGACCTGCAGCTCCAGCCCCCCTCTACTGGCAGGGGGTTGGTGCTGGACCTGTAGCTCCAGCCCCCCTCTACTGGCAGGGGGTTGGTGCTGGACCTGTAGCTCCAGCCCCCCTCTACTGGCAGGGGGTTGGTGCTGGACCTGTAGCTCCAGCCCCCCTCTACTGGCAGGGGGTTGGTGCTGGACCTGTAGCTCCAGCCCCCCTCTACTGGCAGGGGGTTGGTGCTGGACCTGTAGCTCCAGCCCCCCTCTACTGGCAGGGGGTTGGTGCTGGACCTGTAGCTCCAGCCCCCCTCTACTGGCAGGGGGTTGGTGCTGGACCTGTAGCTCCAGCCCCCCTCTACTGGCAGGGGGTTGGTGCTGGACCTGTAGCTCCAGCCCCCCTCTACTGGCAGGGGGTTGGTGCTGGACCTGTAGCTCCAGCCCCCCTCTACTGGCAGGGGGTTGGTGCTGGACCTGTAGCTCCAGCCCCCCTCTACTGGCAGGGGGTTGGTGCTGGACCTGTAGCTCCAGCCCCCCTCTACTGGCAGGGGGTTGGTGCTGGACCTGTAGCTCCAGCCCCCCTCTACTGGCAGGGGGTTGGTGCTGGACCTGTAGCTCCAGCCCCCCTCTACTGGCAGGGGGGTTGGTGCTGGACCTGTAGCTCCAGCCCCCCTCTACTGGCAGGGGGTTGGTGCTGGACCTGTAGCTCCAGCCCCCCTCTACTGGCAGGGGGTTGGTGTTGGACCTGTAGCTCCAGCTCCCTCTACTGGCAGGGGGTTGTTGTTGGACCTGTAGCTCCAGCCCCCCTCTACTGGCAGGGGGTTGGTGCTGGACCTGTAGCTCCAGCCCCCCTCTACTGGCAGGGGGTTGGTGCTGGACCTGTAGCTCCAGCCCCCCTCTACTGGCAGGGGGTTGGTGCTGGACCTGTAGCTCCAGCCCCCCTCTACTGGCAGGGGGTTGGTGCAGGACCTGTAGCTCCAGCCCCCCTCTACTGGCAGGGGGTTGGTGCTGGACCTGTAGCTCCGGCCCCCTCTACTGGCAGGGGGTTGGTGCTGGACCTATAGCTCCAGCCCCCCTCTACTGGCAGGGGGGTTGGTGCTGGACCTGTAGCTCCAGCCCCCTCTACTGGCAGGGGGTTGATGCTGGACCTGTAGCTCCAGCTCCCCTCTACTGGCAGGTGGTTGGTGCTGGTCCTGTAGCTCCAGCCCCCTCTACTGGCAGGGAGTTGGTGCTGGACCTGTAGCTCCAGCCCCCCTCTACTGGCAGGGGGTTGGTGCTCCAGCCCCCCTCTACTGGCAGGGGGATGGTGCTCCAGCCCCCCTCTACTGGCAGGGGGTTGGTGCTCCAGCCCCCCTCTACTGGCAGGGGGTTGGTGCTGGACCTGTAGCTCCAGCTCCCTCTACTGGCAGGGGGTTGGTGCTGGACCTGTAGCTCCAGCCCCCCTCTACTGGCAGGGGGTTGGTGCTGGACCTGTAGCTCCAGCTCCCTCTACTGGCAGGGGGTTGGTGCTGGACCTGTAGCTCCAGCCCCCCTCTACTGGCAGGGGGGTTGGTGCTGGACCTGTAGCTCCAGCCCCCCTCTACTGGCAGGGGGTTGGTGCTGGACCTGTAGCTCCAGCCCCCCTCTACTGGCAGGGGGTTGGTGCTGGACCTGTAGCTCCAGCCCCCCTCTACTGGCAGGGGGTTGGTGCTGGACCTGTAGCTCCAGCCCCCCTCTACTGGCAGGGGGTTGGTGCTGGACCTGTAGCTCCGGCCCCCCTCTACTGGCAGGGGGTTGGTGCTGGACCTATAGCTCCAGCCCCCCTCTACTGGCAGGGGGTTGGTGCTGGACCTGTAGCTCCAGCCCCCCTCTACTGGCAGGGGGTTGGTGCTGGACCTGTAGCTCCAGCCCCCCTCTACTGGCAGGGGGTTGGTGCTCCAGCCCCCCTCTACTGGCAGGGGGTTGGTGCTCCAGCCCCCCTCTACTGGCAGGGGGTTAGTGCTGGACCTGTAGCTCCAGCTCCCTCTACTGGCAAGGGGTTGGTGCTGGACCTGTAGCTCCAGCCCCCCTCTACTGGCAGGGGGTTGGTGCTCCAGCCCCCCTCTACTGGCAGGGGGTTGGTGCTGGACCTGTAGCTCCAGCTCCCTCTACTGGCAGGGGGTTGGTGCTGGACCTGTAGCTCCAGCCCCCCTCTACTGGCAGGGGGTTGGTGTTGGACCTGTAGCTCCAGCTCCCTCTACTGGCAGGGGGTTGGCTGGACCTGTGCTCCAGCCCCCCTCTACTGGCAGGGGGTTAGTGCTGGACCTGTAGCTCCAGCTCCCTCTACTGGCAAGGGGTTGGTGCTGGACCTGTAGCTCCAGCCCCCCTCTACTGGCAGGGGGTTGGTGTTGGACCTGTAGCTCCAGCTCCCTCTACTGGCAGGGGGTTGGTGCTCCAGCCCCCCTCTACTGGCAGGGGGTAGGTGCTGGACCTGTAGCTCCAGCTCCCTCTACTGGCAGGGGGTTGGTGCTGGACCTGTAGCTCCAGCCCCCCTCTACTGGCAGGGGGTTGGTGCTGGACCTGTAGCTCCAGCCCCCCTCTACTGGCAGGGGGTTGGTGCTGGACCTGTAGCTCCAGCCCCCCCTCTACTGGCAGGGGGTTGGTGTTGGACCTGTAGCTCCAACCCCCTCTACTGGCAGGGGGGTTGGTGCTGGACCTGTAGCTCCAGCCCCCCTCTACTGGCAGGGGGTTGGTGCTGGACCTGTAGCTCCAGCTCCCTCTACTGGCAGGGGGTTGGTGCTGGACCTGTAGCTCCAGCCCCCCTCTACTGGCAGGGGGTTGGTGCTGGACCTGTAGCTCCAGCCCCCCTCTACTGGCAGTGTGGGTTGGTGTTGGACCTGTAGCTCCAGTCCCCCTCTACTGGCAGAGGGGTTGGTGCTGGACCTGTAGCTCCAGCCCCCTTCTACTGGCAGGGGGTTGGTGCTGGACCAGTAGCTCCAGCTCCCTCTACTGGCAGGGGGTTGGTGCTGGACCAGTAGCTCCAGCTCACTCAACTGGCAGGGGGTTGGTGCTGGACCAGTAGCTCCAGCCCCCCTCTACTGGCAGGGGGTTGGTGCTGGTCCTGTAGCTCCAGCCCCCCCCTCTACTGGCAGGGGGTTGGTGCTGGACCTGCAGCTCCAGCTCCCTCTACTGGCAGGGGGTTGGTGCTGGACCAGTAGCTCCAGCCCCCCTCTACTGGCAGGGGGTTGGTGCTGGACCTGTAGCTCCAGCCCCCCTCTACTGGCAGGGGGTTGGTGCTGGTCCTTAAGCTCCAGCCCCCCTCTACTGGCAGGGGGTTGGTGCTGGACCTGTAGCTCCAGCTCCCCTCTACTGGCAGAGAGTTGGTGCTGGACCTGTAGCTCCAGCCCCCCCTCTACTGGCAGGGGGATGGTGCTGGTCCTGTAGCTACAGCCCCCCTCTACTGGCAGGGGGTTGGTGCTGGTCCTGTAGCTCCAGCCCCCCTCTACTGGCAGGGGGTTGGTGCTGGTCCTGTAGCTCCAGCCCCCCTCTACTGGCAGGGGGTTGGTGCTGGTCCTGTACCTCCAGCCCCCCTCTACTGGCAGGGGGTTGGTGCTGGACCAGTAGCTCCAGCCTTCCTCTACTGGCAGGGGGTTGGTGCTGGACCAGTAGCTCCAGCCCCCCTCTACTGGCAGGGGGTTTTTGCTGCACCTGTAGCTCCAGCCCCCCCTCTACAGGCAGGGGGTTGGTGCTGGACCAGTAGTTCCAGCCTTCCTCTACTGGCAGGGAGTTGGTGCTGCACTTGTAGCTCCAGCCCCCCTCTACTGGCAGGGGGTTGATGTTGGAACTGTAGCTGAAATGGTTCACATGTTTCCATTTATCTGATGCCTCTGTTCATCTACCAGTAAATATTTATCCAGGAGTTAGGCTGGATTGCGGATTGCATGTTGAGGAAAGTCAGTAGTTGACTTAGGGAAACCTCAATTAACCTAAGAACAGTCTTCCTGTCTTCAAAATGTAACTCAATATATTTTAATATGACCAATGAGAGAAAATAAAAAACTTACTGTTATTTCCTTCTGGGAGATTTCTCCAGTGATTTCCTTAACTTTAGTCATGATGCTGGAGTCCGAGTCTCCCAGGTGTACGGGGTCAGCTGTGGCACCTGTCTCTGTGGTCGTCATCTCCAGGGCCTCCCTGATGGTCTCCTGCACCTGTCATTACCAACACAAACATTAATGGTGGAGGCTGAGTCTCCCAGGTGTACGGGGTCAGCTGTGGCACCTGTCTCTGTGGTCGTCATCTCCAGGGCCTCCCTGATGGTCTCCTGCACCTGTCATTACCAACACAAACATTAATGCTGGAGTCTGAGTCTCCCAGGTGTACGGGGTCAGCTGTGGCACCTGTCTCTGTGGTCGTCATCTCCAGGGCCTCCCTGATGGTCTCCTGCACCTGTCATTACCAACACAAACATTAATGGTGGAGGCTGAGTCTCCCAGGTGTACGGGGTCAGCTGTGGCACCTGTCTCTGTGGTCGTCATCTCCAGGGCCTCCCTGATGGTCTCCTGCACCTGTCATTACCAACACAAACATTAATGGTGGAGGCTGGACTATAATGAAGCATCAGGCTCTGAGTAAAGTAACTGGACTATAATGAAGCATCTGGCTCTGAGTAAAGTAACTGGACTATAATGAAGCATCAGGCTCTGAGTAAAGTAACTGGACTATAATGAAGCATCAGGCTCTGAGTAAAGTAACTGGACTATAATGAAGCATCTGGCTCTGAGTAAAGTAACTGGACTATAATGAAGCATCTGGCTCTGAGTAAAGTAACTGGACTATAATGAAGCATCTGGCTCTGAGTAAAGTAACTGGACTATAATGAAGCATCAGGCTCTGAGTAAAGTAACTGGACTATAATGAAGCATCTGGCTCTGAGTAAAGTAACTGGACTATAATGAAGCATCTGGCTCTGAGTAAAGTAACTGGACTATAATGAAGCATCTGGCTCTGAGTAAAGTAACTGGACTATAATGAAGCATCTGGCTCTGAGTAAAGTAACTGGACTATAATGAAGCATCTGGCTCTGAGTAAAGTAACTGGACTATAATGAAGCATCTGGCTCTGAGTAAAGTAACTGGACTATAATGAAGCATCTGGCTCTGAGTAAAGTAACTGGACTATAATGAAGCATCAGGCTCTGAGTAAAGTAACTGGACTATAATGAAGCATCAGGCTCTGAGTAAAGTAACTGGACTATAATGAAGCATCAGGCTCTGAGTAAAGTAACTGGACTATAATGAAGCATCAGGCTCTGAGTAAAGTAACTGGACTATAATGAAGCATCTGGCTCTGAGTAAAGTAACTGGACTATAATGAAGCATCTGGCTCTGAGTAAAGTAACTGGACTATAATGAAGCATCTGGCTCTGAGTTAAGAGATAATAGACATGCTGACATACACAAATGGGTCAACATGTGAAGGACTCAAGTATAACATGCTGCCTTGAGACTTGGGTTATAATATTAGTTATGAGTCAAGTCATTAGTTCTAACTGATGAAGCATTGTCTATATTCTGGACCCAAAGTCTTTATTTAGTTGTAGTAAACACTGAGTGCTGACCACAGTTACGGGCTGCTTCCTGGGTGTGTGTGTGTGTGTGTGTGTGTGTGTGTGTGTGTGTGTGTGTGTGTGTGTGTGTGTGTGTGTGTGTGTGTGTGTGTGTGTGTGAAAAACAGCTTTGAATGTAATGAAACGCCATTTTCTGGGTGAGTCCCGGAGGCTCTCCAGAGCTATCCAGGCTGATATGAATATCCCTAACTTTGGCATCAGTCAATGTGGGTGGAGTTCTAGGCCTACTGGGGACCACGAGCCAAAACCTGGCCCCCCTCAGAGAGGCACGAGGAGAAATGGCCTGTAGAAATGCAAATGTGATTTTGGAGCATTCTATATCTGCCATCGACCGGGATAGGCACCCAGAAAGGTAAGCGCCCCAAAACAAGCCCCGTATTCTGGTTAAAACGACAAAAATAAACAAACGAGTGGACAGAACTCCCCAAATGATAACGAGCAAATGAGCATGAGTCAACATGAGCCGTGCCGCTTGTCTGCGCAGTTCCTCCCCCACCTCCTCAGGAGGGAAAAGCGGGAGCCCCAGACCCTCCGCGCCGGTGATCCACACCCCAGTTCTGAAGCTAGATATCAAAATACGCAAAAACCTCTGACCAGAGGGAGGGAGGGTTGCCGGGGAGCCTATGGGACTCACCCAGAAAATAGCTTTTCATTACATTCAACGCTGGTTTTCTGGGGGTAGCCCCTACGGCTCCCCGGAGCTACTTCACAAAAGACGAAAAAGAAAATGGACTTACCTAGGAGGCGGTCGGTGCTCACATCTCAACTCAAAGTCAAGACAGGCTGCAGCCGCCGATCCAAAGTGGCACAGGCCCGACAAGGCCCAGGAACGTTAACGAGATAGCATGCAGCCAGGACCCTGTTCAACCACCAAAAATCCCGTACCCAAATGTCAGCCCAGGACATGTTCCTAGAGATGGCAATGAGAGCAGCAAACTTACGAACATCACGGGCACGGGGATAGACCACAGGCTGGCTAGACTTAATAACAATGCGGACGACCTGAGAGACCTGTACCACCAAACAGGTTAGAAGGGAAACCGGATCAACCCAAAGCGCATCCCCGGACACAGAAGACATGGCACGCAAATAATGGCCACAACCGGACACAAAACATGATGCACCCCCGGCCTGACCAACCAAGCATCAACAACCCAAGGACTCCTCCAGAAACCTGCAGTCTCATTGTTCGCCAGAAAAGAAGGAGACAGCTGCAAATGAACAAACCTATCACCACAACCAAAAGAGCAGAAACCCCTGCGCCGTAGGAGAGCATGAAGCTCTCCAACCTGACCCCCAGAGGCCAATGCCAACAGGAAAAGAGCCTTAAAAAAACAATCCTGAACTGAAGGGGCCACAACAAACCGAGAAGAGAGATAGGAGAGCACTCTGTCCAAGGACCAGGACTGCTCAGGCTGCACATGAGCAGGTCGGAGGTGAAACAACGCGCGAGACAGCTTGAGGAACTGTACAGAAGTTACATCAATACTGAAAGCAAGCTGCAGCGGCTCCGCCAACGACACACGATACGAGGCGACAGTATTCGGCATAAGAGGACGGTCCTGGAACAACCACGAGAGAAAGAACAACAGCACCCAAACTGAAAGGAAAGTACAGAGACGAAGAGTCAAAAAGAACCGGAAGGATCGCCAGGAAACTTCATACTGCCGCCGAGATGAAGCCCGCAGGTGAGAAACCATCAAACAAGCCACTTGATCACCATACATAGGGTGATAAACCCCGAGTCAAAAACACCAAATGCAAAGACATCGAGGAGAAGAGTGAACCAGTCTCATAATGGACCAGACCGATCTATTGAATGAGGCGGAGCCACGGAAAACCTCCAGGTTCGGACACCGGGCAAGCAGTGCCTGAAACTATGGCTGGGCCGGCCACCACTGGGCCAAGAGGACTACTCACCCCTGGCAAGGCTCCAAGCGAGCCAGAACCTTGAGCAACAGCTGAACCGGGGCAAAGAGGTACAGGAACCACCACCTCGACCAGTCCTGGTGGAAGGCGTCGGTCCCGACAGCCTCATGGTTGAGGAAGGGCGCCATATATACCGGAAGATGCCTCGACCACGCCGACCCGATGAGGTCCACCTGAACGGGCGCTTGAACTTCTGGCAGAGCCAACTAAATGAGTCGGCATCGACCGTCTATTCCATGGACAGGGGAACGAACCAGGACAGCCCATTCACCAGGACATTGGACACCCCCCAGAAGTGAACCCCCCAGGAGAGCCAAACTCCGAGAACTCAGCAGACGAGTCACCCGAAGCGACCAGCCCCAAAGAGCCAAGGACTGCATCGAACCCCCTCAGTTCAGGCAATGAACCACCGGAGAGCAGTCCGAATGGAGCCGGATCGTTGATCCGCAGGCGACCCGAACCCTCCGAAGCACGAACCACATCGCAGCGAACACCCGCACAGTGCTGTGGGCCCGATGGAAGGACGGACCCCACCGCCCCTGGCCGGCCTGGTGAGCACTGGTCACAAAGCCCCAGCCAAGAGATAACGCTTCCATGAACACATTGAGCGAGGGCTCGGGTAGGCGCCAAGGCACTGAACCCGGAAAAACCTGAAGAGGAAGCTGGCAACGCAGCAGCTGACATAAGGCCCTCTGGGAGTCGAACCCAGCGATCCCATAAGAGGCGAAAGGGACGTCCCCGAAGGAACCAGAACAGCCGACGAAGCCAAACCCGACCAGTGAGTAGACCATCATTGCAAAGTTCAGACTCCCACACAAACCCTCAAGCAACCTCCGGGTGACCCGTGAACCCCCAGAAACAAACACACGCGGGACTGCAGTGGTAGGAGAGACTCCAGATTGGGAACCAGATTGGACTTCCGCCAGTTCACCAGGAACCCGAACCCGGCTAGCTGGAAAAGCACTAAACCCCTGGCGAGCAGACACACGGACCAACTGGGAGCCCAAACCAGCCAGTCATCAAGGTAAGTCAACACCCGAATACCTAACGGACGCAGACAGGCCACCACGACCCGGGTAAAGCGCGTGAACATGTGAGATGCCAGGTTCAACTCGAACGGGAGACAACGAAAGCAATAACTCCGACGCCCCACAACAAAACTGAGCCAGTCCCTGAACCCCGGATGACTCCGAACATGCCAATACGCATCCTTGAGGTCCAGGAACACCATCCAAGCACCCGGCTCCAACAGCAGCCGGACCTGGGACAGAGTGGGCATCCAAAAGGGAGCAGGAAACCCAGGGGTTCAGACTTAGCAAGTCCAGAATGAACCGCAGGTCCGCACAATCCCATTTCGGAACCAGAAACAGCGGGAAACCCACCTGAGAGATGTCGTCATTTCGACCACGCCCAAGCTCACCCACTCCAAGATGACCTGAAAAAGCACAGAAGAGACCTGCCCTGCCAGCTCCGAACCCTCCCTGAGGAGGAGGAGCCACCCAACGCCACTGTAGGCTGTGAGAAGAACTGCAAAATGGTCGAGGCCCCTTATGAGAATCCGACCTGCACACAGAGCGATCACCGCGACAACCAGGTGCAGCCGGGACCGAAGGTGGAACCGGCTCTGAAACTGGCACCTGTGCCCTACCCGACGAGCAGAACCACGAGCCCTGGCACGACCCATCCGGGAAGAACCCACCCGGGAACCCTGGAAAACCAACAAGTCAGACATTGGGCGGCAGCTGGAAGAAGCTGCCCGCATATACTATTCGACCGCATAGGCCGCAAACACCAAAAGGGCAAAGACAGTCTAAAAGTCAGGGCCCAAGCGGATTCCAAGGAGGAAGTGAGAACCACCTGTCGACACGAGAGACGTGCAGTGAAAAACCGCGACAGTGCATCCCGCAGGATTGCCGCAAACAGCTTGAAAAGTGCAGACGACGCACGAGCAGCCGAGACCAAGGCACCAGACCCAAGGAACGGCCCCAAGCGCCTCCATATCCTCCTCAAGCCAATCCGATGACAGCTCCAGGAGGGAAAAGAAATGCAGGACCGAAGTCAACAGGCCACGTGTGCACAAGTCCTCAGCCACAAGCGCAGTCAACAGGCCACGTGCACGAAAGTCCTCTGCCACAAGTGCAGCCGACAGGGAAGGAACCTGCACGTGAAGCTGAACCGTGCCAACATCCAGCAGAAGGGCTGGAGCAAAAAGGCACTCATTAAGGTGCTCAAAGTGTCCCCCCAGGACACTTTGGACTTTGGACCTGGACCACAGTCAACGCCTCGTGCCACTGAAGTGTGTGGGTACGACAGAAGGCTTCCCAAGCATCCAGCGAGAACAAAGGCCAGTCCGCAAGCCAGGACGAACCCTGAACCTCATAACAAACCCGGTACAGAGACGAAGCCCATTATGGAGGCATAATGGGCTTCGTCTCATCCATTATGGAGGCATACTCCGGGTCGTGCAGGAGGTAAGCTGCAATGGCCGCCCGCACATCAGCAGGTGAGATGCAGGAAGCCGAAAACCTCTGGTAGGATGGAACCGAAGGACCCGCAGGGACATGGAACCTAACACGGGGAGGAGCCGAACCCAAATCCAACTCGTACACAGAGGGGGAAAGGAAAACCCCACTCCTTGTGACAGTAAGCCTCGCTCGGAGGGTGTTCCAACCCTCCAAGGGTCCAATGGGGCCCAAGGCCCCCAAGCCAGCTCCTCCCCAACCCCGGGAGCCTCCACGTCAGGCCCCGGGAGCGAGTCGTCCTCCATAGCCCCGGTCTCACAAGAAAAAGCCGGGGCGGCCAGAATGGCATAAAGAGAATGGGCCCAATGGTCAGACCCTGGAGCTATGGCTGGAGGAACAGACTCGAATACCTCCATCGCCACCCCAGAAGAGGCAACCCCCGAAACCGCCCGAGTCTCAGAAACCTCTAAACCCTGCCCCAACCCCGAAGCCCTCAGACACTTGTGAGCCGGAAGGGGGGGGGGTTACCTTGAGGTTACCTTGAGGTGCTTCCGGGGCTTAGCGTCCCCGCAGCCCGGTCGTCGACCAGGCCTCCTGGTTGCCGGACTGATCAACCAGGCTGTTGGACGCAGCTGTTCGCAGCCTGACGTATGAGTCACAGCCTGGTTGATCAGGTATCCTTTGGAGGTGCTTATCCAGTTCTCTCTTGAACACTGTGAGGGGTCGGCCAGTTATGCCCCTTATGTGTAGTAGGGGGGGGGGGAAGGAACTGAATGAACCACAGCAGGGAAAGAACAAGGGGGCGCGGACTGAACCAAGGCCGAAGTGACCAACACCCCAAAGTCTGGGTCTCTTTAACCCTTCAATTGCGCATCACATCATATGATGCTTTGACTGACTTGCAGTAAATTGCGCATCGCATCATGTGATGCTTTGGAGTACTACGCAAGATTTAAACGGCCCGCGGATACACGGGGTTTACCTCACCTTTATCAGGGCTCTTGTAAACAGACGCCATTTTTAAAAAAAATCGTGGGCCAAACTCCCGGGTGTTAGGGGCCTCAGTATTGAGACAGCTACCAAGCCTGACGCACGCAGTATGAACTCACAGCACTGCTGTTCAGCTTGTGACCACAGCATCGCCTAAAAATGCCATAATATACTTGTTCATGCTATTATGTAGCGATGATATTATTACAGAAGACCCCTGACTGTGATAAAACTGACCAGGGTTCTGATAATAGCAGGATTGTGGTGATATTTGGCGCTGTGCGCCATGGAGGGGGTAATGCTGTGGGAGAGAGGATGGTGGCGGTGTCTTTTGAGTGTGTGTGGCCACCTTTTATTGACTGCACTCACCATACCAGCTTAGTGGTTCGCTATGGTGAACACAAATGTAGATACTTATATATAACGTGTGTATAGTGTGAGATAACAGCGAGAGTAGGAGGTTGGGAGCCGCCATTTTGGTGAGGGAGGAGCGTCGTCTGCAGGACTTACCATGTTGTTTACTGATGACCACGATGGTCTTTGGGCACCATACCAGTTTACTTGTACAAGTATGGTGAATAAAACAGGTAGATATTTATATATAATGTGTGTAAATAGCGTAATAACACCACAAACAGTATTGTTGTAGGAGAAATATTAGTGCGTCTGGCCTTGAGGGCGGCGGCCACCAGCTGACTGTGTGAGTAGGTACGTCTTTGAGCCTTTACTCACCATAAAAGCTTAGATGTACAGTTATGGTGAACAAAACATGTAAATACTTATATATAACGTCTGTATATAAAAGCAAAAACAGTATGGTGGGTGGAGAATGGTGGCAAATCAGGTGAGGTGAGGTGAGGGAGGGAGTGGCAGCCAGTCACTGCCTGCCACTGCCACTGCCACTCAGCATACCAACTCAGTGGTTCGTCATGGTGAACAAAACATGCAGTTACTTATATATAACCTGTGTATATAGTGTAATAACCGACAAAGTATTTGTTCACTGTTTGATGAACATAATTGAATCAACAATATGCACACCATATTTTTGAGTACAGCGATGATTCACTCATTTTATTATATAAATATATCACACTACACACTATTGAATAATATTACAGCAAAAAAACTACGAAAAATCAATCAGAGACATTGAAATAATTAGGTAATTATCTCTTTGTGGAAACTCCGGCCTGACAGCTGGCGATCAACAGACCGCCTGGGACGCACGCTCAGTCAGCGCCTGATTTTTGCCAGAATTCCCCGCCCTATAGCGGGCAATATATGCCACTTACGATTTTTTTATTATTTTTTCCCATGATCAGTGAACACAAATTAACAGGTTAGGAAGAAAAAAGGATTTTTTTTTTTTTTTGGTATGCGCCTGTGGGTGTCAAATGGTATATAGCTATGCGCCATTTAAGGGTTAAGCAAATCAGGGTAGCCTCAGGGCATCCGGGGAAGCAACCAACCGAACACGTTGCAACAACCTAAACCTATCCTGCAACGTGCGAGCCGCCTGCACCCGAACAATGTCATCTGTAGATTGGGTGAACTGAGTCACAAACAAGCAACAAATCTCGCAGGACTCCGGGTCGAATGTGTCACCGACCCAACAGGCAGCATGACGGAGGCAAAAACAATAAGTGTCGCCCTGAGACAAAGGGACAGAGCAACCCTCAAACTCGCACAAAGTGAGAGGAGACTCAGGGGTCACATCCATCGGACCCGAGTGCCCCCGCGGAGTTTCCCAGGGCCACTAGACTGGGTCTGCTAAGGGTAATCCCGGGCAGTGTACTGCTAACCGGCGCCAAAGCTACCAAACAACACTGCTAAAGCTGAGCCCTCGGGACATGTCCACTCACGAGGGCAAAGCAGGGGGTACCACCAAACAAAAGCAACCCCTAGTAAAACAAGGGAAAGTAACACTGAGGCAGACCCCCTCCCCCCACCAATCAAAAAAAAAAAAAAATCCTCGCAAGATGGCAACGTACCCAAAAGGAACAGAGCCGGCTGTTGTTATAGGCAAAAACTAGCTGAGCAGTACCCCGCACCCCAACAACTGCAAATGCTACCACTTACCCCAAGGTAAACAAGGGAGGGAAACCTACCCCCCAAACACTCGGGGCGGTCAATCGCTGAGCAGCAAAAGACCAACAGAGGTAGTCCGAAGGTGACTTGTGGATGATAACCCCAAGCTCCAAGGGCGGTACTTACAGGGCACTTAGGGAAGGGAACCCTAAGCGCATGCAGCACGAGTACCTTGGAATAATACTTCCAGCTCGCATGCCACCGTAAGAGCAGCACTGAACCAAAGCATAGCACAACACAAGAGTCAGGAGCTGGAGCCACACGACTGCAATGCATCACACCAGCCGAAGAACTGTGGTGTGGATCGCTGGCACGAGGGTCTGGGGCTTCCCCTTCCCCCTCCCGGGGGGGGGGGGGAGCTGCGCAGACATGAGGCGCAGCTTGTGTGACGTCATGCTCATTTGCTAGTTTTCATTTGGGGAGTTCTGTCCCCTCGTTTGTCTATTTTTGCCATTTTAACCAGAACACGGGTTTGTTTTGGGGTGCTTACCTTTCTGGGTGCCTGTCCCGGTTGATGGCAGATATAGAATGCTCCAAAACCACATGTGCATTTCTATAGGCCATTGCTCTTCGTGCCTCTCTGAGGGGGCCAGGTTCTGGCTCGTGGTCACCGGTAGGCCTAGAACTCCACCCACATCAACTGATGCCAAAGTTAAGGATATTCATGTCAGCCTGGATAGCTCCGGGGCCATAGGGGCTCCCCAAGAAAAAAATTAGTAGTTAGTAACAGTTGAGTGATTGACAGTTGAGAGGCGGACCGAAAGAGCAGAGCTCAACCCCCGCAAGCAAAACTAGGTGAATACAGCGTAGTAAACACTGAGTGCTGACCACAGTGTAGTGTACACTGAGTGCTGACCACAGTGTAGTGTACACTGAGTGCTGACCACAGTGTAGTGTACACTGAGTGCTGACCACAGTGTAGTGAACACTGAGTGCTGACCACAGTGTAGTGTACACTGAGTGCTGACCACAGTGTAGTGTACACTGAGTGCTGACCACAGTGTAGTGTACACTGAGTGCTGACCACAGTGTAGTGTACACTGAGTGCTGACCACAGTGTAGTGTACACTGAGTGCTGACCACAGTGTAGTGTACACTGAGTGCTGACCACAGTGTAGTGTACACTGAGTGCTGACCACAGTGTAGTGAACACTGAGTGCTGACCACAGTGTAGTGTACACTGAGTGCTGACCACAGCGTAGTGTACACTGAGTGCTGACCACAGTGTAGTGTACACTGAGTGCTGACCACAGTGTAGTGTACACTGAGTGCTGACCACAGCGTAGTGTACACTGAGTGCTGACCACAGCGTAGTGTACACTGAGTGCTGACCACAGCGTAGTGTACACTGAGTGCTGACCACAGCGTAGTGTACACTGAGTGCTGACCACAGCGTAGTGTACACTGAGTGCTGACCACAGCGTAGTGTACACTGAGTGCTGACCACAGCGTAGTGTACACTGAGTGCTGACCACAGCGTAGTGTACACTGAGTGCTGACCACAGCGTAGTGTACACTGAGTGCTGACCACAGCGTAGTGTACACTGAGTGCTGACCACAGCGTAGTGTACACTGAGTGCTGACCAGTGTAGTGTACACTGAGTGCTGACCACAGTGTAGTGTACACTGAGTGCTGACCACAGTGTAGTGTACACTGAGTGCTGACCACAGTGTAGTGTACACTGAGTGCTGACCACAGTGTAGTGTACACTGAGTGCTGACCACAGTGTAGTGTACACTGAGTGCTGACCAGTGTAGTGTACACTGAGTGCTGACCACAGTGTAGTGTACACTGAGTGCTGACCACAGTGTAGTGTACACTGAGTGCTGACCACAGTGTAGTGTACACTGAGTGCTGACCACAGTGTAGTGTACACTGAGTGCTGACCACAGTGTAGTGTACACTGAGTGCTGACCACAGTGTAGTGTACACTGAGTGCTGACCACAGTGTAGTGTACACTGAGTGCTGACCACAGTGTAGTGTACACTGAGTGCTGACCACAGTGTAGTGTACACTGAGTGCTGACCACAGTGTAGTGTACACTGAGTGCTGACCACAGTGTAGTGTACACTGAGTGCTGACCACAGTGTAGTGTACACTGAGTGCTGACCACAGTGTAGTGAACACTGAGTGCTGACCACAGTGTAGTGTACACAGAGTGCTGACCACAGTGTAGTGTACACTGAGTGCTGACCACAGTGTAGTGAACACTGAGTGCTGACCACAGCGTAGTGTACACCGAGTGCTGACCACAGCGTAGTGTACACTGAGTGCTGACCACAGTGTAGTGTACACTGAGTGCTGACCACAGTGTAGTGTACACTGAGTGCTGACCACAGTGTAGAGAAACACCAAGATGACAGTTGACTTTATTAATAAAAATGTCTCATGCGTTAAAACAAAAAGTTTCCTATATATATAAAGTTTACTCTCATCTTGATGTGTCTCCATATCATCCTATATATATAAAGTTTACTCTCATCTTGATGTGTCTCCATATCATCCTATATATATAAAGTTTACTCTCATCTTGATGTGTCTCCATATCATCCTATATATATAAAGTTTACTCTCATCTTGATGTGTCTCCATATCATCCTATATATATAAAGTTTACTCTCATCTTGATGTGTCTCCATATCATCCTATATATATAAAGTTTACTCTCATCTTGATGTGTCTCCATATCATCCTATATATATAAAGTTTACTCTCATCTTGATGTGTCTCCATATCATCCTATATATATAAAGTTTACTCTCATCTTGATGTGTCTCCATATCAAAAGTGTTTATATAGAGGCAATACTACACTCAGTTGGGTGAGAACAATGTGACCTTCAGCAGCATACCTTCACTGAGGTGTGGACAGTGTTGACATCTGGGAAGAGTTCCTGGCACTTCTGGAGCCAATCTTCTACCTTCATGCTGCACTCATCAGCTGTGTCTATGGTTGTGCCAACTTCCTGTGCTGTGTTGACTGTGTCGAGGCTCCCCAACATGGCCTGCAGCTGAGTCTTCCCTTCCTCTCCTTGTGTTGTCATATCCACCACACTGGTATCCTCCAGTTCCAAGAGCTTCATTGCTGACTTGTTCTGCTCTACCAGAGCATAGAGTCTGTCCTGGAGCTGGAGGTGTTGAGTCTTCCAGTCCCCCAGCTGCCCCTGGTACTCCCCCAGCTGGGACAGTACCTCTTCACAGCTGGTAATGAGGCTGCTGATGCTGTTCTTCTGCTCCTCCACCATGGAACGTAACTTCTTACTGATGCCTCTGGTCGGAGCTTTATTGGGTTTTGTGGGTACCGTTTTCACTGGCACAACCTCCATACCTTTTAGTTTTCTGATAAAGGCCTCCATACCATAACTGATTGGGAACTGAGTAGCAGCTGTGGCAGTGTGCTGGGCACGGCAGCTGGGGCAGTTCAGCTGACCATTCTTGATAGCATTGTCAATACACTTGGAGCAGAATGTGTGGCCACAAGGCAGAGTGCGAGGCCGTAGCAGTGTGTCATCATAATTGTTAAAACACACTGAACATTCCTCTGGGTTGTTATCCTGTGGATAAAGAACATTTGGTTAAGTTACATGTATTTACAACGAAAAAAAATTATTTTCTGTGTGAGTCCCTCCGGTTCTCTGGAGCTATCGGATTGATATGCGCATATTAGTCCGGGGTCATCAGTCATCTGGAGTTCAGCCTACCGAGGACCACAAGCCAGAACTCGTTTACTGACTGTGTGCCACCTGTTATTGTTTGCATTCACCATACCAGGTCAGTGGTTCTCTATGGTGAACACAAATGTAGATACTTATATATAATGTGTGTATTAGTGTAATAACAGCAAAAGGATTATGCTGGGAGGAGCCATATGGGTGACGGAGGTGACATCGTCTGCATGATTTGTCTAGCTGTGTAGAGGGTGGCCACTATGCTCTTTGGGCACTCTACAAGCTCAGGTGTACAGTTACGGTGCATACAATATGTAGATACTTATATATAATATGTGTATATAGGATAATAACACTGCAAACAGTATTGTTGGGGGAGAAAGTATAGTGCGTGTGACCTTGAATGAGTGAGGGAGCCGCCAGCTGTGTATAGCGACGACTCTTAGTGCCTGAACTAACTATATCAGCTTAACTGTACAGTTGTGGTGAACAAAATATATACATACTTATATATAACGTCTGTATATAGTGTAATAACACCACAACTGGTATTGTTGGGGGAGAAAGTTTAGTGCGTGTGTTGAGGGAGTGGCAGCGAGTGGCTGGCTGGTGTGTGGTGGTAACTCCTCGTTGCTTTTTGACTCTCAATACCAACTTAGTGGTTCGTTATGGTGACCAAAACATGCAGATACTTATATATAACCTGTGTATAGAGTGTAATAGCAGCAAAACTATTTGTTTATTGTTTTATGAACATAATAATTGAATCACTAATATGCACACCATACTTTTGAGTATGACGATTATTCACCACTTTTATTATATAAATATATTAAAAATATACACACTATTGAATAATATTACTGCAAAAAAACTAAGAAAAAATCACTCGGAGACATTGAAACAATTCGGTAATATCATCTTTGTGGCAACTCCCACCTGTCAGCGTGGGTGATGCTGACCGGGTCTGACGACCGCTCTGTCAATGCCCACTTTTTGTGAGACTTCCTCAGTCAATTGCGCCCAAAATATGTCACCTACGATTTTGTTTTCCCGTGCTCAGGGGGCACAAATTAACATGTTTAGAAGACGAAAAAAAAAATTGATTTTTTTTTCTTGCACACAGGGGTGTAAATGTCCTCAGGACCCCTGAGCAGTGGAAGGGTTAAACGAAAAGTTCCAAAATGTGTTTGTACAAAATGAAATCTTCAGGGAACCAGACACAATATGAATTCCAGAGAACAACATAGAGCACATAGAGGTGTCTAGAGATGAAGTGGAAAAAATGCTCAAGGAGCTAAGTAAGAACAAAGCAGTTGGTCCAGATGGAGTTTCACCATGGGTTCTGAGAGAATGTGCACCTGAGTTCAGCATTCCACTTCAACTGATTTTTCAGGCATCTCTGTTTACAGGAGTTGTAGCTGTTGAGTGGAAAAAGGCTAACATAGTTCCAATCTACAAAAGTGGCAGCAGGGAAGACCCCCTTAACCCTTAAGCTGCTAAGGGGTCCTGAGGAGATTTGCACCCCTGTGCGCAAGAAAGAAAATTTTTTAAAAATTATTTCGTTTTCTAAAAATGTTAATTTGTGTTCCCTGAGCATGGGAAAAATAAAAAAAATCGTAGGTGACACCTTTTGGCCGCAATAGGCCGAGGAAGTCTGGTAAAATGTGGGCGTTGACAGAGCGGTCGTCAGAGGCGGTCAGCGTCACCCGAGCTGACAGGTGGGAGTTGCCATAAAGATATTATTACATAATTATTTCAATGTCTGATTGATTTTTTCTTAGTTTTTTGCAGTAATATTATTCAATAGTGTGTAGTGTGATAGATTTATATAATAAAAAGGGTGAATCATCGCTATACTCAAAAGTATGGTGTGCATATTAGTGATTCAATTATTATGTTCATAAAACAATAAACAAATAGTTTTACTGTTATTACACTTTATACATAGGTTATATATAAGTATCTGCAAGTTTTATTCACCATAATGAACCACTAAGTTGGTATTATGAGTCAAAAGCAACGAGGAGTGACCGCCATACACTCGTTGCCACTCCCTCAACAACGCCTCACTCGCCCACTTTCTCCTCCCACCGTCCTGTTTTCTATTTTATTCACTATATACAGACGTTATATATAAGGATCTACATGTTTTGTTCAACACAACTGTACAACTAAGCTGATATAGTTAGTTCAGGCACCAAGAGACATCGCTACACAAAGTCAGCTGGCGGCTACCTCCCTCACTCATTCAAGGTCACACGCACTAAAATTTCTCCCCCAACAATACCGTTTGTGGCGTTATTACATTATATACAGACGTTATATATAAATATCTACATGCTTTGTTCACCACAACTGTACAGCTAAGCTGATATAGTTAGTTCAGGCACTAAGTGACGTCGCTACACACAGTCAGCTGGCGGCTGCCTCCCTCACCCATTCAAGGTCAGGTGCACTAAAATTTCTCCCCAACAATCCTGTTTGCAGTGTTATTACACTATATATGCACATTATATATAAGTATCTACTTTTGTGTTCACCATAGAGAACCACTGAGCTGGTATAGTGAATGCAGACAATAACAGGTGACCACAAAGTAAACGATGCTATCTCCCTCCGTCCCTCAGCATTACTCCTCTCACAGTGCTAATTATCACAACAATTCTGCTATTATCACAATCCTGGTCATTTTTATCACAGTCAGGGGTCATCTGTATTACTGTCATCGCTAAATAATAGCAGTTACATTTTTATTTTGACATTTTTAGGTGATGCTGTGGTCACAAGCTGAACAGCAATGCTGTCAGCTCATGTTGCGTGCGCCAGCCTTGGTTGCTCCCACAGTACTGTGGCTCTCACACCGGAGAATATTACCCACCATTTTTTTTAAACATGGCATCTGTTTATAAGAGCTCTGAGGAAGCTAATGTGAACCCCGTGTAGCCGTGGGCCATTTGAATCGTGCCTGCCACCCTATGGTGTTTATATACGCCATGCGCACTGTGGGACATGTTACTCGTGGCGTATAAATACGCCATGCGCAGTTTAAGGGTTAAGGATATGCCCATGCAGCCCCAGTACACTAATTACACCTAGCCACCACACCACAAACAGCAGATACACCACCAAGGTACGAATACTGCCAAAGAATGAGGCCAGAGTCAATGACCACCCACGAGAGCATTAGTCAACAAACTGGGGTCATGAGCTCCCCCTTCCCACTCCCGAGGAAGGGAGGGCTGCGCGGACAAGCGGCACGGTGACGGTGTATGACAATTGCTTGTTTGCTTGTTTCTATAGATAAGGGGAATTCTGCCTCACTGCTCGGACTTCAGTTGCAATTTTTCTTACCATGTGGGGTTTGTTTTGTTATGCCTACCTTTCTGGGTGCTAACTTCAGTCGATTGCAGACATGGAATGCCCCCAAATACATGTGGGTTTCCATAGGCCATTGCTCCCTTTGCCTGAGGGGGGCCAGGTTCTGGCTCATAGTCCTCGACAGGCTGAACTCCAATTGACATGATCCTGGACTAATATGCGCATATCGTTCCGATAGCTCCAGGGAGCCGGATGACTCTACACAGAAGAAATATTACAGTACTTTATTCACCGATACAAATTATATAATATTAACATAATTTCTTTATACTCTATCAGTTATTCTAGAACAGAGTTAATATTTCTGCCAAACGTATCCCAGAGCAGAACTAACATTTCTAACAGGGTTAAACATATCCCAAAGCTGGGCTAACATTTCTGACGTACAGTGACACCTCGGCTTACAAATGCCCCTATTTACGAACTTTTCAGGTTAAGAATCCAATTTCTTCGGAAAATTTGAATCGGGTTAAGAGCTTTTCCTCGGGAAACGAGTTTGTTGATACGTGTGTGGCCAATCTAGGGCACGGTGGCACAGCAATCATGCCGCAGTTTACTAGTAGCTCCCGACTAGTGACAATCCCGCCCGAATTCTTTGCAAAGAATTTCAGTTTTTATTTTTTATTTTTGGGTATTTGAACATAAAAGTACTGTCTCTACTCGATCATCTGGACTATATGGGAAGGACCCCCAGCCGGATTATCACATTTTTCGGATAATGCTACTTTTTCACCTACGAGTCCAAAAGTGACCATTTCCTACTATTTTTATACTACAAACAACATAATTTGAATTGCCTTGCCACATATAATTATTAAATATTCAACTAGAAACCTCAACTTACCTTGTTGGTGTTCGTCTTCTTGATTGATGCCACACATCTTGAAGTTAAGAATTCTTAACAATTTACGTAACCTATACTAACACAACACTAAAATTAACACTTAAAATTACTGTACAGTTAGTTCATTAAGCAAAGTTAATTTTGACTGCCAGCTGCTGAATCCTCACTGGTTGAAGGCATTTGGGTTGCCTGTGAGGCCTCACTTGTTGAAGTGCTTGCATGCCCTCACTTGTTGAAGGCGCTTGGCTTGCCTGTGACGCCTCAGTTGTTGAAGGCGCTTGGCTTGCCTGTGTCGCCTCACTTGTTGAAGGCACTTGGCTTGCCTGTGACGCCTCAGTTGTTGAAGGCGCTTGGCTTGCCTGTGACGCCTCACTTGTTGAAAGTGCTTGCTTGCACCTCACTTGTTGAAGGGGCTTGGCTTGCCTGTGGCACCTCACTTGTTGAAGGCGCTTGGCTTGCCTGTGGCACCTTACTTGTTGAAGGCGCTTGGCTTGCCTGTGTCGCCTCACTTGTTGAAGGCACTTGGCTTGCCTGTGTCGCCTCACTTGTTGAAAGTGCTTGGTTGCACCTCACTTGTTGAAGGGGCTTGGCTTGCCTGTGGCACCTCACTTGTTGAAGGCGCTTGGCTTGCCTGTGGCACCTTACTTGTTGAAGGCGCTTAGCTGCCTGTGAAGCCTCACTGGTTGAGCAACACGTAACTTGTCTTAAATTGCTAGGACAACCTTCTTCCTCTTAACACCTCCAGAACGATTGATGCTGCTACCAGACATAGTCTTGACCAAAAATGTTCAAAGTTACTATGAAAATAAAAAAATTATTTAAAAAAATATTTCACTAATGGCGCAGCACTGTGTATAACACGAGGGACGGACGCACATGGTAAGAAAACTTCGTCCAAACTTTGACCAGTGTTGGACGGGTCCACATAGGGTGGGGCAGCTATAGCACGTTACGTAGGCCGCCAGGAGGTCAAAACTCACAATATTTTTGAAGGAAACCTCAGCCTGTGCACATTACTTTTAGGAAACTTATTTATTTGTTATTACATAATTACTAGTACTTATTTCATTTGTTTTTGGCTACAATTAATTGTTCTAAAATTAATGGAAATTCCTGTACCCAGGTGGTCTCTCCCGACGCTTCCCTCCCACCCTCCCAACACCACCCACCCACCCACCCCCTCCTCCACCATGCGTCTAGAGCCACAGACGGGATTAATACGGTACGGCCGAATTTTCATCCGGCCAAACCAGTTTTTATCCGGTTCCTGTGGCCATTTTGGCCGGATATTGTGATAACTTTATCTGATCACGATTTTGGCCGTATAAGGGCGTTTTCCGGATGGTCGAATCCCGGATAATCGCGGGGTTACAGTAATTATTATATATCTTCCCATGGGTCCTAAGAAAGTCAGTGGTAAGGTTCAACTTAAGAAAATAGTTGTGAGTAGAGGCAGTAGAGGATGTCCCTTCCTCATTAAGAAAGTGTGTGAAGTATGGGAAGAACTGCAAAGTTTTGTTGAAAAAACTCACCCAGATAAAGCTGTAGCAAGCCGTTGCATTGACCTTTTAACCACTGAACTGCACAACACGCCTGCAGGCGCTCGACGGGGGATGCACAACGCGCCTCCAGGATCTTATATTTTTAGCGTATGATTCAAAACTCCCGTGGCTACATGGGGTTCACATCAGTTTCCTCAGGGCACTTGTAAACAGACGCCATTAAAAAAAAAATTGTGGGCAACATTCCTGGGTGTGAGAGCCTCAGTACTGAGTGAGCAACCAAGGCTGGCACACGCAGCATGAGCTCACAGCACTGCTGTTCAGCTTGTGACCACAGCAATGCCTAATAATATCAAAATATATATGTGACTCGTATTATTTAGCCATGATAGTACAGTATTACAGAAGAGCCTGAGTGTGATAATGACAGTGTACAATGATCAAATCAGTGAATCAATGCTGTTCACGATGTTCACAGCGCTAGCCACAGCACCACAGCATTATTTCGTCCATCTAGGAATCTTCAAGTAAGTAATTATCAAAAGAAGGCACCAAACCGGGAAGGCTATGTAGCACCATCAAATACGCAAAATAATCAGAGGGCGCTAAATATCACCAAGGATGCCAATACGAGAACAAAAACGCATAAGGCGAACGATATCAAAAGTATCCGAGTCACCAAGAATTCTATCGAGGGACAGGTGACCGCGAGGGGCGGTCGGAAAGCAAGACACACGCTCGTCCTGGAAGTCAGGACATTCAAGAAGGACATGAACGACCGTAAGAGGGACAATGCAACTAGGACAATAAGGAGCAGGGCGGCGCTCCATCAAGTGACCATGGGTTAAGCGAGTATGGCCAATACGCAACCTCGCCAGAGCTGTTTCCCACCGCCGGTTACGGTGGAAGGAGGACGGCCACGAGGAAACACAACATTTAAGAGTACGTAGCTTGTTACCAGTAACAGACAACCAAGAAGCCTGCCAACGGGTAAGGACTGAGGAATGGATAACCGGGTAAAAGTCGGAATACGGAATGCCTTTACGAGAGATGGGACAAGAGCGGACAGCTTCCTTAGCGGCAGCATCCGCACGCTCATTTAAAGACACACCAATATGGCTGGGAACCCAACAAAACTCAACCGACTTAAATTTACTGTGAACGAGAAACAGCCAATGCTGGATCTCGACAACTACTGGATGAACCGGATTAAAGGACCCGAGAGCCATGAGGGCACTACGAGAGTCAACAACAACCACAAAGGAAGACTGACAACGAGAAAGCAGGAGACGAAGAGCATAGAGAATAGCATAAAGTTCCGCTGTAAAGATGCTAGTCTCCGGAGGCAAGCGACACATATAAGTGCGATCAGGAAAAACAACAGAGTAGCCAACACCGTCCGCTGACTTAGACCCATTGGTGAAGACAGAAACGGAGCGGGAGTGAGAAGAAAAGTGCTCGAGGAAAAGGCGTTTTAGAACCGTAGGAGGGGTAAAAGCTTTAGTGATACGGGTCAAGGAAGTACAAAACCGCGGAAGAGGGACCCTCCACGGGGGCAAAGAAGGAACAACACGAGGAGAAACATCAGAAATACGAACGGAGAGAGAATCCTGTAGGCGAGATAACCGGACAGAAAGAGGGAGGTGGTGAAGAGGAACAGGAACCGCAGGAGGGGTAAAAGTTAAAGCACGACAGAGGCGAGAGGAAGGATGTTGCAAGGACCGCGCAAGATAGCGAAGACAGTAGCGATCACGGCGGTCCCGGAGAGACAGGAAGCCAGTGTCAACATATAAGCTAAGGATGGGAGTCGAACGAAAGGCACCAGAACTGAGGCGCAACCCAGTATGGTGCAAAGCATCAAGACGGCGAAGAGTAGAAGGAGAAGCAGACGAGTAAGCAGGGCAACCATACTCGAGCTTAGACAGGACGAGAGAGGAATGTAAAGCAAGGAGAGTGCGCCTATCTGCCCCCCAAGAAGTATGGGACAAGACCCGAAGGAGGGTAAGGGCCTTAGAGCACTCAACACGGAGGTAAGAGATATGGGGAGACCAAGACAAACGAATAAGGAATAACCCCAAAAGCTTCGCGGAATCTTTGTATTCAAGGGGATGACCATAAAGTGACAAAGAGGGACGAAGAACAACCCGTTTCCGCGTAAAAGTCATGGCACAAGTCTTAGAAGTAGAGAACTTGAAGCCATGACCTGTGGCCCAAGACGACACGGCATCAATTGCAAGTTGAAGCCGGCGTTGAAGGAGAGGCGAATCATCACCCTGACAACAAAGGGTAAGATCATCGACATAGAGAGCGGAGAAGACACCAGAAGGAAGAGAGGAAAGACCATTGAGGGCAACAAGAAAAAGAGAAGTGCTCAGAACACTACCCTGGGGCACACCTTCGTATTGCTGAAAAGAGGGAGAGAGAGCGGTACCAAGGCGCACCCGAAAGGAACGACGAGAGAGGAAGCTGCGGAGAAAGAGAGGGAGATGACCACGAAGGCCAAAAGAGTGAAGTTGAGATAGGATATGATAACGCCAAGTGGTGTCGTAAGCCTTTTCTAGGTCAAAAAGGACGGCAACAACGGAGGTCTTCGCAGCAAAAGCAGTACGAATATAGACCTCCAAGTTCACCAGGACATCTGTCGTGCTGCGGCACTTGCGGAAACCAAATTGAGAAGGGGAGAGGAGGTGATGGTGTTCCAGGAACCACATCAGACGAACGTTAACCATACGTTCAAAGAGTTTGCAGACACAACTTGTGAGAGCAATAGGGCGAAAGTCCTTAGGGGAAGTACCCAGAGACCCCGGTTTGCGAACAGGGAGGACAACGGCATCGAGCCAGTCCTCAGGGACTGACGACGACTCCCAGATCCGATTATACAGACTCAGTAAATACTGAGACGTGCTCGGAGGGAGATGGCGAAGCATCTCATAATGAATACCATCGGAGCCCGCCGCCGTAGAACCGCAGAGGGCCAGGGCAGAACGAAGTTCAGAGAGAGAGAAGGGATCATTATAGGGAAGCTGAAGATGAGTGCAGAAATCTAAAGGACGAGACTCAAGGACAGGTTTACGAAGAAGGAAAGATTGGGGAAGATGAAGACCAGAGCTAACAGAAGAAAAGTGGGAACCCAGTTCGGAAGCGACCTGCAACGGGTCCGCCACAAGAGTATCATGGAGGTGAAGGACCGGTGAAACATCGGGAACGAACTTACCCGCTATCTTGCGGATACGCTTCCAGATCTGGGCCAGAGGGGTCTCGGACGTAATTGTTGAGACATAAGATGCCCAACATTCACGTTTAGCCGTACGGATGGCCCTACGGGCCACCGCACTCGCTTTCCGAAAGAAAAGAAAAGAATCGGTCGTCTGCCTACGGCGGTGCCTCTTCCAGGCTGCACGCTTACAGCGGACAGCCCGAGCACAGTCCGCATTCCACCAGGGAACGCACTTCCGTGGACCCCGAGAGGAAGAGCGAGGAATAGAGCAGAGGGCAGCGTTGAAGACAGTGTCATGAAAAGGAGGAGAGCGCGAGAGAGAGGCAGAAGGGAGAGGTCAGGGAGAGCAGCACTGAGGGTAAATAGGGTCCAGTCTGCCTTAGCAAACTGCCACCTAGGGAAAGAGAGGGAAGGGCGAAAAGAGAAAAAGGAAACAAGGATGGGGAAATGATCACTTCCATGGAGGTCATCAAGAACCTGCCACGTGAAATCTAAGTAAAGAGAAGAAGAGCAGAGAGAAAGATCAAGACAAGAAAGGGTGCGAGTCCGAGAGTCCAAATGAGTGGGCTCACCAGAATTCAGAAGAGACAGGGAAGAAGAGAGGAGAAACGGCTCAAGGAGGCGACCCCGGGTATTCGTCAGAACGTCACCCCAAAGAGAATGACGACAATTGAAGTCACCCAGCAGGAGCACAGGCTCCGGCAAGGAGTCCAGGAGGTGTTTCAAATCAGGAAGAGAGAGCGGGACACTCGGGGGGAGATAAATGGAACAAACTGTGTACCATTTCCCCACAAAGATACGAGCAGCAGAACAATGGAGAGGCGAAGGAAAAAGTAAAGGAACAAAGGGAACATCAGCCCGAATCAAGAGAGCAGAAGAATTAGAAGCCCCAGCAACGGCTGGGGGGGGGGGGAGAGAAAGGAATAGCCACGAAAACGACCAGGACGAGCACCAAGCATTGGCTCCTGGAGACAGACACAAAGGGGCGAAAACTGCGAAATCAGAAGTTGGAGTTCGAGGAAATTGGCGTAATAACCTCGAACGTTCCATTGAAGAATGGACAACGACGAGAAGAGAAAGGACAAAAACAGAGAACAAGGAAGAAACAAAGGCGAAAGAGCAACAGAGCACATTAAAGAATATCAGGGTCGGGATCAGGGTCAGCAAAGTCAGGGTTAGGGGGCATGGGTAAACTGAGCAAAGACGGAGGGAAGGAAACTGGAGAACAGATCAAGAGGTGGGCGGGCAGGGTCCGGAGGAGGAGGAGGAGGAAGAAGAGGAGACAACGGAGAGGAGCCGTCAAAGACAGCAGCAGGAGGAGGGGGAGTAGAAAGAGGGGAGCGCACCCCAGCAAGAGCAGCAACCGAAAGGGAAGCAGGGGCCAAAGAAACCTCCATAGCAGGAACAGGGGGCGCAAGCACTGAAACGGGAGGGGAAGGAGCAACAGAGCCAGAAGGAGGAGCTGAGGAAGAAAGCGAAGCCTTCTTACCCGCCGGGGAAGAGGAAGGAGAGGAGCCAGGCTTACGCTTCTGACTTAAAGAGACCGGTGTCCCAGCAACTACGTACCGGGCAACGGATTCCAGTGTCTCAACAGGAGAAGCCGAACGAGAGCACACACGACGGCCGTTAGGAGAGCGATGGACATCCGCCCGCACCGACAGGCGGTGGGGAGAGCCGATAGATGGAGGAAGAGGATGGGAAGGAGGATCGGAGGGGGACGAGGAAGAAGACACGACAGACCGGGTAGAAGGAAGGGGAACCCCAGACAGAGGACCAGGAGGAGGATCCTTCGGGAGAGAACCCAAAGGAACAGAGGAGGGGGCAGTGGGCGCATCAGGGTCCAAGGCCCGGAAACGGTTGTGAGTCTGAGGAAGGCGGGAAGGACGAGGAGAGGAAGAGCGC
>NW_025564879.1:0-19252 GCF_020424385.1 Procambarus clarkii
ATAGTCTGCCCATCCTTCTCTTTCTTGCTTAATCTTTGTTCTCCTGATCGTAGAATTCTATTAAGCCTGAAAGGCATGTTTTACCCTCCCTGCACCCATGTTGATAGGTTGTCACGAAGTCCCTTCTCTCCAGATGTGTTACTAGGTTTTTTCTCACAATCTTCTCCATCACCTTGTATACAAGTTAAGGACACTGGTCTGTAGTTCAGTGCCTCTTGTCTGTCACCCTTTTTGTATATTGGGACTACATTAGCAGTCTTTCATATTTCTGGTTTCTCCCGTCTCCAGTGACTTATTATACACTATGGAGAGTGGCAAGCAAAGTGCTCCTACACACTCTCTCAATACCCATGGTTAGATTCCATCCGCTTCAAGAGCTTTTCTCACGTCCAGGTCCAACAGATGCCTCTTGACCTCATCTCTTGTAATTTCGAACCCTTCCAAGGCCGCCTGGTTTACTGCCACCATCTCCTAGCGCAGCGACCTATCCTTGTTATATTTGTGTGTGTGTGTGTGTGTGTGTGTGTGTGTACTCACCTAGTTGTACTCACCTAGTTGTGCTTGCGGGGGTTGAGCTCTGGCTCTTTGGTCCCGCCTCTCAACCGTCAATAAACAGGTGTACAGGTTTCTGAGCCTATAGAGCTCTATCATATGTACACTTGAAACTGTGTATGGAGTCAGCCTCCACCACATCACTTCCTAATGCATTCCATTTGTCAACCACGCTGACACTAAGAAAGTTCTTTCTAATATCTCTGTGGCTCATTTGGGCACTCAATTTCCACCTGTGTCCCCTAGTGCGTGTGGCCCTTGTGTTAAATAGCCTAACTTTATCTACCCTATCGATTCCCTTGAGAATCTTGAATGTGGTGATCATGTCCCCCCTAACTCTTCTGTCTTCCAACAAAGTGAGGTTTAATTCCTGTTTTCTCTCCTCGAAGCTCATACCTCTCAGCTCGGGTACTAGTCTGGTGGCAAACCTTTGAACCTTTTCCAGTTTAGTCTTATGCTTGACTAGATATGGACTCCATGCTGGAGTCACATACTCCAGTATTGGTCTGACATATGTGGTATATAATGTTCTGAAAGATTCCTTACACAAGTTCTAAAGGCCGTTCTTATGTTAGCTAACCTGGCATATGCCGCTGATGTTATCCTCTTGATATGAGCTTCAGGTTACAGGTCTGGCGTGATATCAACCCCCAGGTCTTTCTCTCTCTCTGACTCTTGAAGTATTTCATCTCCCAGTGATACCTTGTATTCACCCTTTTTAAATATTGGTACTACATTAGCAGTCTTCCATACTTCTGGTAGGTCTCCCGTTTCCAGTGACCTACTATACACTATGGAGAGTGGCAAGCTAAGTGCTCCTGCACACTCTTTCAATACCCATGGTGAGATTCCATCCGGCCCAACAGCTTTTCTCACATCCAGCTCCAATAGGTGCTTCTTGACCTCATCTCTTGTAATGTCGAACCTTTCCAAGGTCACCTGGTTTGCTGCCACCTCTCCTAGCACCGTGACTTCTCCCTGTTCTATTGTAAAGACCTCCTGGAACCTTTTGTTGAGTTCTTCACACATCTCTTTGTCATTCTCTGTGTACCTGTCCTCGCCCACCCTAAGTTTCATCACCTGTTCCTTCACTGTTGTCTTTCTCCTGATGTGACTGTGTAGTAGCTTTGGTTCGGTCTTGGCTTTATTTGCTATATCATTTTCATACCTTTTCTCAGCTACTCTTCTCACACTAACATACTCGTTCCTGGTTCTCTGGTATCTCTCTCTACTTTCTGGTGTTCTGTTATTACGGAAGTTCCTCCATGCCCTTTTGTTCAGCTCCTTTGCTTTCATACATTCCCCATTAAACCACGGATTCTTCCTTTGCTTCTCTGTTTTTTCCTGTTGGGCTGGGACAAACCTGCTTACAGCCTCCTGACATTTTTGGGTGACATAGTCCATCATGTCTTGTACAGACTTAGTTCCGAGTTCTGTGTCCCAATGTATATCCCATAGGAATTTATTCATCTCCTCGTAGTTTCCCTTTCGGTACGCCAGCCCTTTGTTTCCCAGTTCTATTTTGGGGGTGATAATTCCTAGCTCAACCAGGTACTCAAAGCTCAATACACTATGATCACTCATTCCCAAGGGGGCTTCCAACTTAACTTCCCTTATATCCGACTCATTTAGGGTAAATATCAGATCAAGCAAGGCTGGTTCATCCCCTCCTCTCGTTCTTGTCGGTCCCTTGACGTGTTGACTTAGAAAGTTTCTTGTTGCCTCATCCAGCAGCTTAGCTCTCCATGTATCTGAGCCTCCATGTGGGTCTCTGTTCCCCCAATCTATCTTTCCATGATTGAAGTCTCCCATGATTAGTAGCCTGGATCCGTTCCTGCTAGCCACAGAAGCTGCTCTCTCTATTATATCGATGGTGGCCAAGTTGTTTCTATCATATTCCTGTCTGGGTCTTCTGACATTCGGTGGGGGTTATATATGACTACTACTATAATTTTCTGTCCTCCAGTTGCTATGGTGCCTGATATGTAGTCACTGAACCTTCACAGTTCTGAATTACCATCTCTTCGAAACTCCAACCTTCTCTTAGTAGCAAAGCTACACCACTTCCTCCTCTCCCTTCTCTCTCTTTCCTCACTACATAGTAGCCCTGTGGAATCACTGCGTTTGTTATGGTGTTTGTTAGCTTTGTTTCTGTGAGTGCTATTATGTCTGGGTTTTCTTCTAGTGCCCATTCTCCGAGTTCACTTGTTTTATTAGTAATTCCATCTATGTTAGTGTACATTGCCTTGAAGCTCACTTTCTTCAGTTCATTTTCTTGTCCCTTTTTTGGCGAGCATTCTGCTGGTGTTGGAAGCTTTTCAGTGGGTGAGATGATCTGTGAGGTGGTTTGCAGGGTTTCAGGGGAGTTTGGGGTGAGGGGTTTGGGTTTCATGGAAGGGGGGACAGGTAGGGTGTGGGTTAAGGAGATAGGGGGGGACATTGAGGATACGGGGTGAGGGGGGAGGAGGGATAGGGAGGGTATGGGATGAAGGGGGAGGGGGGACAGGGGGGGAAAGGTGGGAGGGGGGACATGATGGGAATGGGGAAGGGATGACAGGGTAAGAATGGGGTGGGGGGGGAGGGAGGGAGGTTGGGTGGGGGCAGGTAGGGTGAGGGGAAGGGATGGTTTCTATGCAGAGGGGGGTGGTGGGGTTGCCCTCCCCTCTGGTGTTGCTGGGATGCTGGTTTTGGGTTCGCCTCTTGTCTCTAGGACTGTTGTGTTGGGGGCTGTGATTTCCTGGTTTGCTTCTCCCTCCCTGCGCTTCCTCCTTGCCTCTGCTGCCTTGGCTCTCTCCTCCTTCGTCCTGTCCCTCTGCAGGAATACTTGCTTGTATCCCTCCACATGCTGCAGTCGACTCTTCCTTTCAAGAATATCTTCCTTCATGGTTTCGTTTGTAAACACCACCTTTACAAGTCGGTTTCTGTCCTTGTTGTACCAGCCCAACCTGAAAACCTTCTCAATGTTTCGTTCAGCCCCTTCCATCTGTAACCCCTTCAGTAGCCCCTGTACTGCCTCTCTATCCTTGCTATTCCATTCTTGCCTGTTGGATCCTTCCTATTCATTTATGCCTACAACTACCACTGATCTTTTTCTCTCCAGCAGCTGAGTGGTGCATCTTGCTGCTTCCTGTGAGGTGGCTGCTTGCATCGCTACCTCCCTCACTGTGTCCATTGCTTCTGAGCTCTTTTTCAGTATGTCTGCAAATGTTTCAGGTACAGAGGCATTTCCTCCCAATGTAACATTCCCACCTTCCCTACTGTGTGTGTGTGTGTGTGTGTGTGTGTGTGTGTTTATTAGTTGTGTTTTTTACGGGGGTTGAGCTTTGCTCTTTCGGCCCGCCTCTCAACTGTCAATCAACTGTTTTACTAACTACTTTTTTTTTTTTTCCCACACCACACACACACACACACACACCAGGAAGCAGCCCGTGACAGCTGACTAACTCCCAGGTACCTATTTACTGCTAGGTAACAGGGGCATTCAGGGTGAAAGAAACTTTGCCCATTTGTTTCTGCCTCGTGCGGGAATCGAACCCGCGCCACAGAATTACGAATCCTGCGCGCTATCCACCAGGCTACGAGGCCCCGTTTGTGTGTGTGTGTGTGGTGTGTGTGTGTGTGTGTGTGTGTGTGTGTGTGTGTGTGTGTGTGTGTGCACGCGCGTGTGTGTGTGTATTCCCCAAGAAGAAAAAGAAAATATAGTTGCCAATCTGTAATTATTCCTCTCACTCAAAGCCTTCCGTCTCAATATCTCACTTAAGTTAATATATGACTATTAAAGTTTCCCAGATTTCATACTTGTTACTGTCAATTCGTACTAAATGTAAAATAAATATTCAAAACGAGAGAGTCTCACAATATTCAAACATTTCTGGTGTATGGTATTTCATATTTTTAATATAGAAGCTCAAGAAATCTTCCTTCGTAAACCTTGCCTGGTAAATTACTTGCTCTCTTTCTTCCCCCACTTGTTAACTCACAACTTGACCCCCTAAAGTCACAGGGAAAAAAGTTGAAGTAAATTATGAAAAATTATCGAAAAATTCTTTCCTCCACAATATTATCATAGCCTTGTTTCCCCCTCAGGCAAGTTTATGCCAGAATCTAAAGGAGGCTCCGTGGGTGTCTTGGAGAACACGATATTGTGTTTCATCGAGCTGTTGGACCCGCCAATCACATTCGCTGACTCGAAGAAACTTTGATGCCGTTGGATAAGAGTGAGACAGGATGGAGGAAGAGAGAGAGAGAGAGAGATACAAGGGTCCTGCTGGTTTGGCAGTGGTCAGCGGTCTGGCGTGAAGGGCGTCCTTCCCTTATCAATAACGACTCTCAGGACCTATCGTCGAGGACTGACATTGCTGGCTCTGCTGATCCCCACACTCTGCTGGCTCTGCTGATCCCCACACTCTGCTGGCACTGCTGATACTCAGCTCAAGCTGGCACTCGTCTGGCTCATAATTGTTGACTCTCCCACTATCACATTAATATTTTACATTGCTGTCAGCTGAATGACACTTCAAAATCTGCTGCTGACACCTCTCTTGATAAAGCCATTAATGTTGATGCTAATGTTTTTTTAGGGAATTTCAAGCACGAGTCTTGAGCCTCCGACTGCGGCTGGTTGTGACACTCGGAGATTACTGCTGGCGACCCTACTGTTAATGGCACCAGTGCCTCTAACACTGCCACCCTTCCTGGTACACTCTTGTTCCTCTTGGTATTTAAACTTGCCGAAACACTGTGCGTGTTATTGGCATTGCAAGAATGTAAAAATACCAATCTTATGTTACCAACCAATTGAACCTTTTTGTAAATAAATATTATTATTTACAAAAATGTATATTTTTATTGTATATTAATTATTGTATATTATGTATATTATATTATGTATATTATTATATTAGTTATTATATTATTATTATATTATATTAGTATATTATTATATTATGTATATTATTATATTATTATTAGTATATTATTATTATTATTATTATGTTATGTATATTATTATTGTATATTAAAATGTATTATTATTATTATTATTATTATTATTATTATTATTATTATTATCATCATCATTATTATTATTATTATTATTATTATAAATATACTGTTCTCACTATACTATTGATTCTCTTGAAATATTTTTCCTTGGGGATGTTTATACCAGGTGTCGGTAAGTGTTCATACAGTTACACATTTTCCCATTTGTATTTTTGAAGGGTCATCTAGTTTATAGGTTTGAATTTTTCGGTAAATGCATTTATTTAGATAACAGAATCTACCAAAGTTGTTTTTTATACCACAGCTGGTGGGCGGTCCGTCTGAAGCATTAGCAGGACAATCTTAACATTAATGAACGTAAACTTGTGATGATAAGTGGAGTTTATTTCTGTGACATCGAGCTGAGTGTCTGATTATATGCTTCAGATGATGCTCAGAGTTTCTCTGATTGGTCTGAACTCATTTTAACTTTACTCAATTGTGCTTGCTGGAGTTGAACTTCAGCTCTTTTTCTCCTGCCAATAAACTCCAGTCAAGTTGAGGAAAGGTTCCCGGGCTTTTTGGGCTCAGTCCTGTTTACATTTGAAGCCGTGTATGGAGTCCGCCTGCACCATATTATCTTATCATGTTCGTGATATATGATGTTCCATCCTTGGACCCCATGCTGATGCTGAATTATGGTCTCTCTTCAGCAGGCGATGAGTCACAATAACGTGGCTGAAGAATTGAGAATGGTCCAGGACGGACCGAAACGTCGTCGTCCCTTCACCTTCTAGTGTGTGGTCTGGTCAACAGTCTTTCTTTTTTTTCATCTTTATTTAAGAAAATACAATATAAATTACATATACATAAGTTTTACAAGGCAATTATACATTACAATTCCTAGTGAACAAGTGTTTCAGTAGTACAGAACAAGATCTTTAAAAAAAAAAACCTGAATGTTATACTTATTTACCTATAAACGATTTACAAAAATTGGAGAATAAATTTACATTAAAATACAGGGGAAATTATTACATTTATATATATTTTATATAATTCTCAGTAAACAAATTTTCCATATCATCACCGAGCATGAGCCTTAAACCCCAAATGTTATACCTGATCCTGCCTCACAAGAACTTCAATATTTTGCCTACTAAGTAACCTTCCTGCCTGCCTATCCACACACAAAAAATGTAATCAGAAAGTAACGTAATTATGGTATTCCTAATTTTCTTGCATTTTATGTCAATATGAAACATTAAAAACCTCATTAACTCAACTCTAATACGTGGTCAACATAAATCTTTAAGAGTGTCTCTAATCCAGTTTACAAGAACAACTTTCTGTTTACAGAAATAAAATATATGCATATTATTCTCAATTTCAGTACATTGGTCACACCTATTGTTGTCCTTAATGCCCAACATCAACATCCTATCATTAGTAGGAAGGGTCTCATGAATATAGCGATACAATAGCTCACGTTGTTTTGGGGCAATAAATTTAACATGAAGGTTTGCCCATATTACTTGCCAGCTGAAGAGTGCATATGCCTCCTCTACTCTAGGAACTATATTTGGCAGTATAACATCATACACTTGTTTACTGTTCATCATTAAAAAACCTTCAATATTACAAATCCGCCTGAGAACATCAATTGCACATGAATAAAAGTGCGGTGAACTATAGGCAATTTCTTCAGATTATTTACCAGACTATTTCTTACAGTCCTCTCCATCTCCTCTCATGGTGTTCAAGAATATGACACAAGCACGTACTTTAGCGCCTTCTGTCTCCCTTAATATAGTATATGGTTCTATATAGAATGTCTTCCAATTTTTTGGTAGTTATTCTTTTTTAACGAAGTGTAAGCAGTCAGTATTTATTTTCTGCCCAGTTTTATAGTATCCACAGCTATATTCAGTCTGGTTGCAAAAACGTAGTTATGGGCAGATCTAGCATATGACTCCATACTTAATCTCTGATAATCTCCGTCTTCCAGTGTTGTTTTAGAACATCATCTCTCTGGCATCCAGAGACTTTACCTTTATTGTGAAGACTTCCTGGATGTGCTCTGTTCTTCTTCGCACACTTCCTGTCATCATTTGCTGATGTGTATATCTCAATTATGTTTGCCTACACATTATATGTTGTTTTGGTACTAATGTAGCTGTGGGGCAGCCAGGAATGAATCTTTAAATTATCTGCAGGCTCTCTGCTTCTCTTATTACCCAAAGGTACTCGTCGCTCTGCTTCTCTTATTACTTTGTGGTACTCGTTTCTCTGCTTCTCTTATTACCCAAAGGTACTCGTCTCTCTTCTTCTCTTATTACTCTAAGGTACTCTTTTTTCTGCTTCTCTTATTACTCTAAGGTACTCTTTTCTCTTCTTCTCTTATTACTCTGAGGTACTCTTTTCTTCTCTTCTCTTATTACTCTGACGTACTCTTCTCTCTTCTTCTCTTATTACTCTGAGGTACTCTTCTCTCTGCTGTTTCGGTGTTCCTGTTGCATGCCCGCATGCTTAATATCTGTGCTTCCTAATTCTCTTGGTTAGAACTGCAGCTTAATCATACTGCTTTTTATTTCTCCTTGAATTTGGACAAACTTGTCGGCTGCTAATTGACTCTCTGTCATATCTTGCTAAATTCATCGTTGTCCCTCAGTCTTGTGGGAGCAATGATTGCTAACTAGCTTAGACATTTATAATTGCTGCATCCAACAATTTTTCTCTCCATGTATTTTTTCTCAAATGTGGTTCTGCCTTGTCATGTTTCAATTAACACATAATTAATTAACGTATAATTAATTAACACATAATTAATTAACACATAATTAATTAACATAAAATTAATTAACAAATAATTTATAGACCTATATTTTTATTTAAAGAAGTCAATGAATAAATATTTTAATGATTTATATTAGTTTTTGTCACTCAAGATAGAAACAGATCTCCAAGAATAGAGATTTGTGAATGTTCTTGAAACAGTTACTAACCAATCAGCTTAATTTCAGCAATTTGTAATCTCATTGATAACACATATTTAGAATCATATATTGCAAACTTTCCACTACTTAAAAATATTCAACATTGTTTTCAGATAAATAATTTATAAAATATTTGTAACAAATCTTGGTATTATTTTTTTAGTATTGTAATATGCACAATGAAATCAAACAGGAAATATATTTCACATATCTCAAGAAGTTTCGTATCTAAGTCTCATTCCAGAAGTCAACGCACCTTATCTAGACAGTTGTGTGCTAAAATGGCTTAATACTAGTGTGACGGTAACGCGTTGGTGTTCGGCTGTTTAAGGCTAGGGGTATGGACTCGTCACATAGTTATAAAAAAAAAATAGAAAAACTGGAACTTCGTCTGTGGTAAGGTAAGGAGAAGACACACAAAACACAAGTAAATTTTAACAATGAAATTTTAATTACGTTAAATAAATCAAAACATGAAAAAATGGACAAACAAATTCTTATAATAAAATCAATCAATCAAAATAATAAGAATAATTAAATGACAATGAAAAGTTACGTTAAGATAAAATAACAAGAAGTGCAACACAAAATTAAAGGGAGGTGCTGGAATATTGGCTTTAAGCTACCACCTCTCTCAGTACACGCTAACGTCTAGCCGGGAGGAGTGATAACTGTGAAAGCACTAAATATTCTGAGGTCTGAGGTCGTGGCGACCCCAGACATCAAGTAGTAAGGGGGGGGCGAGTGCAGGTGCAGCCAGGCCGGCGACCAATCAGCGGAGCCGGTAGCGATCAACAGGTAGTTTGGCGGTTTGAGTCTGAACAGGTGTCCCTGGCTGCAACGTTTTGCGCTCTGGCAAACCTTGGAGATGTTGTTGTCGTTGTTGGACATTTCTTCCCTAGTAGTTTTATATAGTTTGTTACGACGTAATTGTAGAGGGAAGAGCAGGCTCAATCTCTTGAAGGAGATTATTGTCACAACTCTCCCCCGAAGCCTGCGGTTCTGGAAGAAGTACGTCGTTATGTGGTGGAGTAATGGATGGAGTCGCTTCTACTTCATAAACTCTGGAGAGGGCATCGGCTATGGTGTTGTCAGAACCCTTGATATAGCGGATCTCCAGGTTGAAGTCTTGTAAATACACAGCCCATCGTAGAAGACGCTGGTTGGAGAATTGGGCTTGATGTAGGAAGCGGAGAGGGTTGTGGTCTGAGAAGATGGTGGTAGACCTGGCGCCTTGTAGGTACGGAGCAAAGTGTTGGAGGTTCAGGACGATGGATAGTAGCTCCTTTTCAATAGTGCTGTAGTTCCTCTGGTGTGGTTTCAGTTTGTAGCTGTAGTAGCTGACAGGTAGAACCTCCTCGCCTCGTTGTTGCATCAGGACACCACCAATGCCGGTACCACTGGCGTCGACATGAAGGACGAAAGGCTTGGTGATATCTGGAGAGGCGAGAATGGGGTTAGAACAGAGGAGGAATTTGAGTTGTTCGAAAGCAACGGTTTGCTGTATGGTCTAATTATACCGTTGCTTGGGACTGGTTAATAGAATTAGAGGTGTGGCGACTGTACTGAAATTCCTCACAAACCTACGGTAGTAAGAGGCAAGACCAAGGAAGCGAAGGAGCTGCTTCCTGGTGGTAGGCTGTGGATACTGTTGGATGGCTTGAGTGTGTGAGTCTAACGGAGCTATGCTGCCACTCCCAATAACATGACCAGATAACGCACTTTACCTTTCGCGAAAGTGGACTTGCCCAGGTTGATGGTGAGGCCGGCTGTCAGGAGCTTGGAGAACAGACGTCGCAGCTGGAGCAGATGTTCACTCCAGGTGTTGGAGGCTACGACGATATCGTCCAGGTAGGCGTATGTGTTATCCAAGCCCTGGATGACACGGTTGACAGCTCTTTGAAAGGTGGCCGGGGCATTACATAGTCCGAAAGGAAGGCGTTCATATCTGAAAAGTCCAAAAGGAGTGATGAAGGCAGATATCTCTTTAGCGCGCTCCGTTAGACACACTTGATAGTACCCCTTAAGCAAGTCCACTTGGGACAAGTACTGGGCACTACCAATGGCATCAAGGATGTCATCTATCCTTGGCAAGGGGTAAGCATCCTTGACAGTGACAGAGTTCAGTTTACGATAGTCAGTGCATAACCGCACCTTACCTTGGGGTTTGGGCACCAAGATACAAGGTGAGGCCCAGGGGGACTCACAAGGTGTAGCCAGTCCATGATCCAAGAGGTATTGCACCTCAGCACGCATGACTTCCTTCTTGCTCGGGCTGATTCGGTAGAAGGGTTGACGAATCGGCCGGGTGTCGGGGAGCAGTTGGATGTCGTGCTGGGTAACATTACACTCTTGGGGATCATCTCGGAACAACTCTTGATGTTCTCTGAAGATCTTGACGAGAGGTGCACTATGATTATCCTGAAAGTATTTGGGAAGATCATTAAGGATTTCGGAATTAGAAAGCACTGACTCCTTGTCAGTGCTTTCGGGAGAAGCTGGGAAGGTCTCACTGTGGATGTAGGGTTCTGTGAAGGTGGAATAGTTAGTTAGGACAGTGGGAGGAGTACCATTATATTGCTTCAGGAGGTTGACGTGGCACAGCTGGGTCTTCCGCCGCCTATCTGGAGTCTCTATTACGTAGTTGTATTATTCCTGCACTCTTTGACGCAGTAGGGTCCTGAAAATCTGTTTTGTAAAGGTGAACCTGGGATAGGGAAATAGGCAAGGACGAAGTCTCCCGGCTTGAATTTTCTTACTTTGCTGGTCTGGTCGTAATGAGTCTTCATTCTCACCTGGGCTTTCAATAGATTATCATGAGCAAAGCAGTGGACTCTCTCTAGAATGTGTTGAAGGTTTTGAAGAAACTGGGGCACATTCTGATGCTCACTGAAGGTGGCATCTCTGAGAGAGTCTTTGAAAGCCTTAAGGGGAGTAGGGCACTTACGGCCGTAGAGCATCTCATAAGGAGATACTCCTAGGGACTCATTGGGGAGACTTCTGAAAATACACATTATTAGGTCAATCTGCTTATCCCAATCCTTCGAGGTTTCACTACAAAACTTTTTCAAGAGTGCTTTGATGGTCTGATGACTACGTTCAAGAGAACCCTGTGAAGCAGGATGATAGGGGCTGGACAATACCTGTTTGATGTTGAACTCCTCCAGTGTCCTTTTGAAGAGATCACTGGTGAAGTTGGTACCACAGTCACTTTGAATCTCCCTGGGAAATCCGTATTGAGTGAAGATCTTCAATAGATGTTTTATAACCGTAGCAGCCGTGATGTTCTTCACTGGAACTGCTATGGGAAATCTGGTGGTAGGACACAGGATGGTTAGGATGTAGGCGTTACCAGAACTGGTCCGAGGTAAAGGACCAACACAGTCTATTATGAGTCTGTGGAAAGGTTCCGCAGGCACCTGTATGGGAATCAGTGGCGCTCTGGGAATGGAGATGTTCGGTTTGCCTGCCATCTGACATGTATGACACTGTTTTACGTACTGTTTGACGTTATTTACCATACCTGGCCAGTAGTAGTCTTGACGAATCCCATGGTAAGTCTTGTTGAAGCCGTAGTGGGAGAATGCTCCGTGGGCCAGGTGTAGAATAGTGGGCCGCAGGCTGGTGGGAATCACAAGTTGTTCGATGTTGGCCCAATCGTCCTCCTCCTTCAGTTTACTGGGCCTATATCTGCGGTAGAGCAAGTCGTTCTCTAGGAAGAACCCAGGAATACTGTCGGGTTGAGTCTCAGCCTGGAAAAACAATGGTGTTAAAGTAAGATCTTCCCTCTGCAACTTACGGAACTCCAACTTGGTCAGATGCGGGGGTAGTTTCTGAGGGTCTTGAGGGACAGCGGTAGCAGTAGAGTCAGCTGGCTGTGGACGTGCGGCTTGTGCACGGGTGGTCACGAGAACCGGAGGAGAAACTTCATCACTCTCTTGAACCTCTGCTGGAACATACTCTAGGATAGGGTTACTTGGCACAGAGTTACACACCTGGGGTTTGTCCATGACGATGAGGTTGGTCGGTTGCAGGTCTTCTGCCAAGTCGTTGCCTAGGAGAAGTTGCACTCCAGGCATGGGAAAAGGCTTTTCCCTGACGGCGACTTGGACTTCCCCGTTCACGTAGGGACAATCCAGGTGGACTCTGGCGAGAGGGTATGGAGTGGTAGCAGTGAGGTCAGTGATGAAGACAGTTTCTCCGGTGTAGACGATGTTGGGCACAGCCGACTTCAAGATGATCGATTGTAGAGCCGCTGTGTCCCTCAAGATCTTCAATTTGAAACGTCCCTCCGGATTTGAACCGTTGGCAGAGACAGTTCCAGTATACAGGTGGTTACTGAAAAGAGAAAGATCATTAACCTCAACACCAACATTCATCACAGGCTTACCGGACTTAGGAGGAGTTGGTTTGGGTCTTTGTTGGTCAGTGGTTCCCTTGTATTGAGACTTACCACACTTGTCTATGGTATGTCCATAGAGTCTACAATACTTGCAGTACAGTTGTGAACCAGCTTGATCGGGGCTCACCTTCTCGTAACTGTACCACGACTTCTTACTGGAGGATGGTTTGGGTGTCAGCCGGTGGATGAGGCTGTAAGTGTCAGCCGACTTAGCACACTTCAGGTAGTCGGTTTCTTCTTTATCTGCTAAGTAGAGGCGGACAGGAGGCGGCACACGCCTCAAGAATTCTTCAACAAGCATCAGGTTGACGAGTTCTGTAAAAGTAGAGACATGTGCTGCTTCCAGCCATTTCATGAAATACCTCCGTTTCGTGTTAGCAAACTCAAGGAAGGTAGTGGTACTTGCCTTCAGGTGGTCACGGAATTTCCTTCTATAACTTTCGGTGGAAAGTAGGTAGGCGTCCAACACTGCTTGTTTCAGAGTGTGGTAGTCATTCTCAGACGCCAGAGTACTGAGTGTGACTGCAGCTCTACCTGTAAGATGGACTCTGAGAAGTGTGGCCCATTGGTCGACAGGCCAACTGAGTTGATTAGCAAGGGTTTCAAAGGTGGTGAAAAACACATCAACTTCTGCTTCTACAAAGGATGGCATTAACTTACTGCATGTGATATATTAAAACTGACGGGAAGATTGGCAGTAGCTGCTGGCGTTGAGTGAAGTGTGAAGTTTCCAAGGCGATTTCGCGTTGACGACACTCTAGAGCCAGAGTCGCTTGTTGCTTGTCATGCTCGCGTTGCATCTCCAACTCGCGTTGTTTGGTTTCAAGCTGTACGCGTTCCCGCTCCTGGAGTGTTTCAAGCTGTACTCGTTCACGTTCACCGAGTAATGCGACCTCACGTTCGTGTTCTTCTCTCCTCAAAGCGGCCTCGCGTTCTTGTTCGTTTCTCCTCAAGCAGCCTCGCGTTCGTGTTCGTCTCTCCTCAAAGTAGTTTCACGTTCTCTGAGGGTGATTTCTCGTTCTTGTTCTTCCCTACGTATGGCAGCTGCTTCTCTTTGCTGCTCACGTTCAATCTTGGGCCAGCTCTAGTTTGAGTTTCAGCGTTGCCAAGTCAGGTTTATCTGCAATATAGTAAGTTTCATGAGTTTCAGAGTCGATCTTACCTTGCTCTAAATAGTAATCCAGCAACAGGTTGTATATGTCATTTTTGTTGGCTTGGTAGGGAACTTCTAGTTGATACTCATGTGCAAGAGTTTGTAATTCAGTCTTCTTGGCACGACTTAAAGTCCCTATTTCACCTGCTGGATTTGCACGGAAAGCTTGGAGACGAAACATGGTGAAATTAGCAAATAAAGGTACACGAATATTCAATAGAGAATGTCAGAAACAGGACAACGTGGCAACTGGTACCTATCCTGTGTGATCTTTAACAATTAAAGTTAAGTAAAAGATGTTAAATGATTAAATTAAATCAAGGGCGCAGGAAATCTTGTACCCGGTACTCATGTAAGAGGATAAGGGCAAGAAAATCCTACTAACAAATGAAACAGAGTTTCGAAAACAAATGAAACAGTAAATTGTCTCAAAAGTAAAATTGGTAGTCCAAGGATGTAGGCATACCTTGCCACGTCTCTATAGGACATAAAGCAAGTTTTTCCTACTGAATTTAATATGATACTTACAGAATTAGCGAACTTTTGTGCTCTGAAAAGTAAGCTAATTCCCTACCGTTGTATGTATCATCATCTCTGACTGACGTGTAGGGGTGCGAGGTGTCAACTGGTGACGAGAACTGCTGCTGAGGTCCCAATTCAGCAACTAAAGTTCGAGCTAGAGGAACTATGGCCCTCTTTGTCCTCCTACAGTCAGATTGCAGAAGATTGGGTACTCTTGACCCGGGGCAGACCACAGTACCAGGGTACCAATATGATGATCTGTCAGAATGAGAAATATTCAAGGGACATAGATGGTAAACACGAGTAATAACACGGAGGGAGAGATGACCAATTAAGAGTATGACTGCGGCCTACAGTCACCACGTAATCCAAAGTTGTCTCACCTTCACTATATGTTACTCTCGTAATGCACAATACACCGCACCTTATAAAAAATGAAATTGAATATGAAAAATAGTAAAGCTACGTTAACAAAGTTAAATACGCTTACCATAAATTACCACTTGGCACCAGTACCTGAGTGAAGCTCCCGGAAAGGCCCCCATATAACTTGTGACGGTAACGCGTTGGTGTTCGGCTGTTAAGGCTAGGGGTATGGCCTCGTCACATAGTTATAAAAAAAAAATAGAAAAACTGGAACTTCGTCTGTGGTAAGGTAAGGAGAAGACACACAAAAACACAAGTAAATTTTAACAATGAAATTTAATTACGTTAAATAAATCAAAACATGAAAAAATGGACAAACAAATTCTTATAATAAAATCAATCAATCAAAATAATAAGAATAATTAAATGACAATGAAAAGTTACGTTAAGATAAAATAACAAGAAGTGCAACACAAAATTAAAGGAAGGTGCTGGAATATTGGCTTTAAGCTACCACCTCTCTCAGTACACGCTAACGTCTAGCCGGGAGGAGTGATAACTGCGAAAGCACTAAATATTCTGAGGTCTGAGGTCGTGGCGACCCCAGACATCAAGTAGTAAGGGGGGGCGAGTGCAGGTGCAGCCAGGCCGGCGACCAATCAGCGGAGCCGGTAGCGATCAACAGGTAGTTTGGCGGTTTGAGTCTGAACAGGTGTCCCTGGCTGCAACGTTTTGCGCTCTGGCAAACCTTGGAGATGTTGTTGTCGTTGTTGGACATTTCTTCCCTAGTAGTTTTATATAGTTTGTTACGACGTAATTGTAGAGGGAAGAGCAGGCTCAATCTCTTGAAGGAGATTATTGTCACACTAGACACATGGGTGTCTGAGGACCATTACCCTCAGTGAATAGCCTGAATAGATGATTATTCTGTACAATTTAAATATTCACCAATGAAATTTAGTGACTTGAAATTCGTATGTGATACATTAAAAAATGAGTTTAATGTTTATAAATGTGATTACCTGTCTGTTATCTTACCCGGTAATTTGTTTCATAAATCAACAACCTGTTCCCAAGCCAATATATACCCAAGCCCAGCCCCGCCTGAAACACTCCAGCGATCCACACCCACTGTCCCACACCCACTGGCCCACACCCACTGGCCCACACCCACTGTCCCACACCCACTGTCCCACACCCACTGTTTTACCCACAACCTGTTCTATAAACCACCGACCCTAATATTCACCCTGGTCCACGCGGAATCCAACACCCTTCCAATTTGTATCCATTGTTGTGAGTTTTATTTTTTGTTGGTATAATGAACACTTTATTAATATCACTATAATAATAACTATTATAAATTAGAATACTTTAATCATGCCTCCTATATTTTTCTTTCTTTCTTTTTTTGATAATTTCACATCATAAAGGAAGTTTCTGATTACACACAGAAATCACAATAGAGTGATGCATCAAATGCACAAATCCACAAGGGCCGTAGCTCAGTCGATTAAGGCAGCGTCTGGGATGCTCTCGGACGTAGGTTGGAACCCTCGTCACGGCCCTTGTGGATTTGTTCATAAGATTCAGATTCTGCTTTTCTATCATTCTCTGTAACAGTTCAAGACAATTTATGTTCTTTCCGTAGTCTTGGAGACCAACACTAAATTACATAATATAAATGGTGCCAAACAAAAGCAAAATAATGTTAAAGAATAATGTTCGATGATTGGTTTGGTGGGGACCTTAGGCCGTCCAGCATGAAAGGTTATTAAGACCACCACATTATCAACTAGCATACTCTAGCCCCGTACACATTCGAGGACTTTAGTAAAATCAGTGTATATACCGTGAATAATAATCCACTTCTCGGTTTATATCCTTTTATTAGATGTCTTTCTACTGACGCTTCAAAAAATAAATTCACATTAATACTTGTATTCAGATTTGGAATAATTTTAATATTGTCCAGTTAATATCTGGTAACTTCATCATTATCTCAAAACACTGCTCTTTTCATGAATAATTTCCCATTGATTACCAAAGATGCGAAATTCAATTATCTAGGAATTCCTAACAACATAAAAGCAAAAAGTACTAGAAAGGACAAGACGTTTTAAAACAATATCTGGTGAACCATTGATGGGGTGAAGGAACTGAGCAATAAGCAAAAATGTCATTCAGTCCTAGCATAGAATCTCGCTACCAAAATAGATAAAAAATTGACTGCGATATACAAATTAACTCGAAGAACATAATTAAACCGATTGAGAAGCATATACCCCCCCCCCCAAAAAAAAAAAAAAAACAGTCGTGATGAGGTGTTGGGGTTTGCTATCCCGGAGCTGGCATTGGTGATATTATAAACAACATGAATGATATTATGGCTGGTAATGGGAACAATCCCATTATTTGCATTAGCGTGGGAGGAAATGATGTTGGTCGAGTTAGGAGTGAGGAACTGATTCAGAGGTATAAAACAGCCATAGAGTTAGTTAGGAGCAAGGGAGGAATCCCGATCATATGTGGCATTCTTCCAAGAAAGGGAGTGGGAAATGAATGGATATCGAGGGCACTTGGTGTCAATTGCCGGCTGGAAAGATATTGCAAATCAAATGCAATATCTTTCATAGACAACTGGGAACACTTCTATGGAAGAAATGAAATGTATGCTCGTGATGGGGTGCATCTATCGAGAGCTGGGGGTTGTTGCTGTTGCGAACTCGTTAGAAGAAGTGGTTAGAGGTGTTTGTTTGGGTTTAAACTGTTAGTAGATAGAGGTGTGGGAATTGATTTGGAGGAAGGAGGTAATAAAAGTATGTGTTTGTGGGAGAAAGGAATTGGCAAAACGATCAGGGAAAGAGAAGGTCCGCAAAATAACAATTCACTTAGGGTATATTACACTAACAGTAGAAGTCTAAGAAATAAAATTAACGAATTAAATGCTCTTGTCTGCACAGAAAAATAGATATTATTGCACTTACCGAAACGTGGATGAATGTAGAAAATAGAGAACTATTAGCTGAATATCAATATATGGATTTAAACTATTTCACACAGATAGATATATTAGACGAGGAGGTGGAGTAGCCATATATGTTAGGGACAATTTGAAATGTAGTCTCAAAGAGGGAATCAAAACAGAGCCACACACAGAAACTATTTGGATTGAATTAAACGAAAAAGCTAATAATATTATAATAGGAGTAATATATAGGCCACCAAATTTAGACAGAATGGAAGCAAAGCATCTATGGGATGAAATATCTAGAGCATCTAGATCTAACAGTATTTATGTCATGGGTGACTTTAATTTTAGCGGAATAAACTGGTTGAACAAAACAGGGAATAGTGAAGCAGAAGATTTTCTAGAATTAATTGACGATTGCTTTCTTACGCAACACATTAAGGAACCAACACGGGAAAATAATATTTTAGATTTAGTGTTAACTAACAGGAAACGCAAATTAATGACATCGAAATAGGGAGTGAGCTAGGGAGCAGTGATCACAAAGAAATCAGATTTAGCATAGAATGGAATAGACCAGTAGGAGAAAATTCTGTTAAAGTGCCAGATTTTCGAAAAGCTGATTTTAATAGCCTAAGAAATTTTTTGGGTCAAATTGATTGGAAAGTCTTGGGTATGGGGTGTGGGCCGGTCTTGGAGCGAGACATGAACCCAGCGATAGGTGACTTAAATGGGGATTTCGATGTGGATTCAATATATAACTTATTTAAGAATATTCTAAACAAAGCACAGGAACGTAGCATACCATACAAATTGAATAGATCGAATACTAATGACCCAAAGTGGATAACAAAGAATTTGAAGAACCTTATAGGTAAAAAGAGAGCTTGGTACAAAAGGATTAAAAATGGGGAGGTCACTTTAGAACAGGAATTCGTACAACTGGTTAGAAATGTTAAAAAAGAGATAAGGAAAGCAAAAAGAAACTATGAAGTTCGCATAGCAGGGCAAGCAAAGACAAATCCTAAAGGGTTTTTTCAGTTATATCGTACTAAGACTAGGGAAAGGATAGGTCCATTAAAAACTGAGACAGGTCAAATAACAGATAGTGATGAAGAGATGAGTAGTATTTTTAATAAATATTTTGTATCTGTATTTACTAAAGAGGAACTTAACAATATGGCTTCAGCCGAACAAGTCTATGTGGGTGGGGACGAGGACAGGCTGACGAGTTTAGCAGTTACCAGGGAGGATGTTCTTAAACAAATAGTAAAACTCAAACCAAACAAATCCCCAGGGCCGGATGA
>NW_025564880.1:0-7500 GCF_020424385.1 Procambarus clarkii
AAGTAAGATAATATTCTAACACGAATTTTCTCAATCTTTCGTACATTTCCTTTCACCCTCACTCACATATATATATATATATATATATATATTATATATATATATATAATATATATATATATATACATTATATATATATATATTCTATATATCTATATATCTATATATATATCTATATATATATATATATATATATATATATGTGATTCTGGTACGAATCTTCTAGATATTTCAAATGTTTTTCTTCACTGAAGCAAGAAGCGGAAAAATTAACTCTCCAAAGTTAAATTTTGTTCACTTTTTATTGGGTTTGACGCCTAGTGATCCGTTTCGATCCATTCTGGAGTATCTTCCAGCAAGGAATGAATATATAAAATGCAGATTTATCTTAAATACACATGCAACGAGAGGAAGTTACACTGGATAAGGCGGTGGGCGGGGAAGAGTTCGGTAGAGATGTTATCAGGTGGTGTATGGTGAGGTCTGGGTCTGAGTGTAGGCAAGGTGTTGTAGGGTGAGGTCTGGGTCTGAGTGTAGGCAAGGTGTTGTAGGGTGAGGTCTGGGTCTGAGCGTAGGCAAGGTGTTGTGTGGTGAGGTCTGGGTCTGAGCGTAGGCAAGGTGGTGTATGGTGAGGTCTGGGGAGCGTAGGCAAGGTGTTGTAGGGTGAGGTCTGGGTCTGAGCGTAGGCAAGGTGGTGTAGAGTGAGGTCTGGGTCTGAGCGTAGGCAAGGTGGTGTAGGGTGAGGTCTGGGTCTGAGCGTAGGCAAGGTGGTGTATGGTGAGGTCTGGGTCTGAGCGTAGGCAAGGTGGTGTATGGTGAGGTCTGGGTCTGAGCGTAGGCAAGGTGTTGTAGGGTGAGGTCTGGGTCTGAGCGTAGGCAAGGTGGTGTAGGGTGAGGTCTGGGTCTGAGCGTAGGCAAGGTGGTGTATGGTGAGGTCTGGGTCTGAGCGTAGGCAAGGTGGTGTATGGTGAGGTCTGGGTCTGAGCGTAGGCAAGGTATCGAAGTCGTTACTCTGTACATTGTTTGCGGGTGTTTTTTCCCTTATGAATGTTATGGTTGTGGTTCGATATTAAAGCTGCCAGCGAGCTCTTAAGGTAAAACCAGAACTCTTCCCCAGATATACAGCTTGGAACACAACACAAGCTGCTAGAACAACGATTGCTGGAAATGGAAGTAACACGGGAGGAAGGAAAGAAACTCACAGTACTCACACACCCTCACTCACAGTACTCTCACACCCACAGTACTCACACACCCTCACTCACAGTACTCGCACACACCCTCACACCCACTGCGACAGACACTGGGGGTGTTAGTGAAGTGAAGACTCTTGTAGCCAAGACAAGTGAGGGAAGGATAGCGAGGACTTTATGATAGCAGGTGATGGAGAGAGAGGGGAGGCTGGGGAGGAGTAGGAGGGGGTTGGAGAGGAGGGGGGGAGAAGGGGAGAAGGAGAGAGAGGGGAGCTGGGTTGAAGGGAATAGGCAGTGGAGGCTGATTTTTTTTTGTGAGGGGAGAATAGGGGAGGAACGAAGATGGAGTGGCACAGGTGAAGGGAAAAAGTTTAGAAATGGGAGATACAGTATAGGGTATGAGAGGAGGCGGACTGTCCGCCTTGCTGACACCATGTGTGGGTGTTGGCAGCTAAGCCAAGCTTGATCTCTCTGGTCGGGGAGCTGTGAGTGTGTGTGAGAGAGGTTCCTCACATGTATGTCAGCGTAGATGGGTGTCTACTGTGTAGATGAATACTGTGTAGCCTTCACGAATACACAGTGTGATGCTTCTATACATGTTTTGTTGTTCTGTTTAATTGTCTTTATTTATTATTATTATTATTATTATTATTATTATTATTATTATTATTATTATTATTATTATTATTTATGTGGTTGCAGTTCTGATTAGGATTTCATTTAGGAATTATGTATTGTGGAGCAGAGTTTTCATCGAGAACATCTAGGCTCGTGGACCACCAGCTGTGGGAGTGGGGCGTCCCGTCTTGGGCCACCAGCTGTGGGAGTGGGGCGTCCCATCTTGGCCCACCAGCAGTGGGAGTGGGGCGTCCCATCTTGGCCCACCAGCTGTGGGAGTGGGGCGTCCCATCTTGGCCCACCAGCTGTGGGAGTGGGGCGTCCCATCTTGGGCCACCAGCTGTGGGAGTGGGGCGTCCCATCTTGGGCCACCAGCTGTGGGAGTGGGGCGTCCCATCTTGGCCCACCAGCTGTGGAGTGGGGCGTCCCATCTTGGCCCACCAGCTGTGGGAGTGGGGCGTCCCATCTTGGCCCACCAGCTGTGGGAGTGGGGCGTCCCCATCTTGGGCCACCAGCTGTGGGAGTGGGGCGTCCCATCTTGGGCCACCAGCTGTGGGAGTGGGGCGTCCCATCTTGGGCCACCAGCTGTGGGAGTGGGGCGTCCCATCTTGGGCCACCAGCTGTGGGAGCGGGGCGTCCCGTCTTGGGCCACCAGCTGTGGGAGCGGGCGTCCCGTCTTGGGCCACCAGCTGTGGGAGCGGGGCGTCCCGTCTTGGGCCACCAGCTGTGGGAGTGGGGCGTCCCATCTTGGGCCACCAGCTGTGGAGTGGGGCGTCCCGTCTTGGCCACCAGCTGTGGGAGCGGGGCGTCCCGTCTTGGGCCACCAGCTGTGGGAGCGGGGCGTCCCATCTTGGGCCACCAGCTGTGGGAGTGGGGCGTCCCGTCTTGGGCCACCAGCTGTGGGAGCGGGGCGTCCCATCTTGGGCCACCAGCTGTGGGAGTGGGGCGTCCCGTCTTGGGCCACCAGCTGTGGGAGCGGGCGTCCCGTCTTGGGCCACCAGCTGTGGGAGCGGGGCGTCCCGTCTTGGGCCACCAGCTGTGGGAGCGGGGCGTCCCGTCTTGGGCCACCAGCTGTGGGAGCGGGGCGTCCCATCTTGGGCCACCAGCTGTGGGAGTGGGGCGTCCCGTCTTGGGCCACCAGCTGTGGGAGTGGGGCGTCCCATCTTGGGCCACCAGCTGTGGGAGTGGGGCGTCCCATCTTGGGCCACCAGCTGTGGGAGTGGGGCGTCCCGTCTTGGGCCACCAGCTGTGGGAGCGGGCGTCCCCATCTTGGGCCACCAGCTGTGGGAGTGGGGCGTCCCATCTTGGGCCACCAGCTGTGGGAGTGGGGCGTCCCATCTTGGGCCACCAGCTGTGGGAGCGGGGCGACCCATCTTGGCCCACCAGCTGTGGGAGCGGGGCGTTCCATCTTGGAATAATCTCTCTATCATTGGGTTTCTAACATTTCTGTCGACTACCACACGACAGAAATGTTAGTAACGGCTTACTGCTGCCGTCTTAGCTTTAGTGGCTGTGTGTTGAGGAGGTCATGAAGCTCCAGGATTGTCTTAGCACCTGGTGGACGGTGTTTTGCTGCTCTTAACAGCGCCTTAGTTCGCACCGCTTGTAGTCATTGTATGACAGTTTTCCTTAAAGATGTGTAGTGGTACTGGAAGATGTCTGAGACGCGGCGCCGGACTAGAGAGCCTCATATAAGTGTAGCTGACCAGACCACACACTAGAAGATGAAGGGACGACGACGTTTCGGTCCGTCCTGGATCATATAAGTGTAGCTGGGGTGCTTGTGCTTCGGAATCTCCTCAGTTTTTCCTCTAAGGTTGTTTCGGCTCTGTTGATTCTGTCCTTGACGCGAATTTGTATTCGTGTTCTATTGATCTTGAGTCTGAGTGTTGCGCCTACCTCCGCGTATTGGATCGGGCGGTTGTCAAGGGTAATGGGATCCGGGTTTCTTTATGCCTCGTCTGTTATCTGCAACTTTGTGTTTGTTGGTGCTTATTTTCCATTGCTCTTCAAAGGGGGTTTATGAGCTCCATTGCTGGCCTCGGGTCTTATTGTTGGCTAGCAGCGACTTTGGTGGTCCTGGTTGGTATATTATTTGAGTGACATCGTCAGCGTATGTGATGTATTCTCCACAACCCGTCCACCTAATAGGACATCGTATTTTGACGTATACTCTACCAAAGGACAAAAATTCGTCGTACTAGAAAATGGTAGCAGCTCGCAAAATTGACATACTCTCCTGTTTTCTGTTTTAGGTCCTCTGGTAGGTTAGGATAAGGGCACTTTAACACGACAGTTTCTTGACGTTGGGAAACCCCCCTAGAAGGCCGGGCTGACTCTCCATGTTGGGGTTGAGGCGGGTCAGCTGTATATATATGTTGAATAGAGTAGGTGAGAGCCAGCCACCTTCCCTGCGGTACTCCACTTCTCACTCCCATATTACGTCACCCAAGTACCTGCCGATGCTAAGCTTAGCTGTTATGTTCATAAAACTGCAGAGTGTGACAGTAAATCTCTGTGGAAGCCTTAGCTCAGAAATGCTGTATTTTAGGCCTGTGTGTGTCAGACTTTGTCGCAAGTCTTCGCTGTATCTCTGAGCTCTGTGGCACATTGTTTGTGGTACAGCTGGTGGGGGCGAGGTGGTGGCCGTGGGGGGGGGGGGGGGGGAGGGGGAAAGAGGGAAGAGAAAGGGGGGGGGGAAGGAAGGGGTCTTTGGGGAAGAGAAGAAGGTAGGGGAAGGGAGGGAAGTAGGAGGGAAGTAGGTGGGAGGGGGAGATACAGACATGAGGGAGAGGATGGAACAGAATGGAGAGGGAGAGGGAGTATGAGGAGAGATACTGTCTATCACGTACCATATCTATCAGTGCCCTGAGTCTATCACGTACCATATCTATCAGTGCCCTGAGTCTATCACGTACCATATCTGTCAGTGCCCTGAGTCTATCACGTACCATATCTATCAGTACACCGTATCTATCACGGACCATATTTAAACACCACGTATTTAAATAAGTAAATGTCGCTCATTCACTTCCAAATAAATTTATATATATCTTAGATATTCAAAGAACATTTTTAATATCGACAAACAAGCGTAGAAGCGTACTCAAGCTTTGAAAAGATTTATAAAGCTCATGGTTCGCCGAGGACCACAGTAAGTTACCGGGCGTATCCCGGTAAACTTAGGTCTTACCGGTTCTAAATATCCCGGTAAACTTTGGTCTTCCCGGTTCTAAATATCCCGGTAAACTTAGGTCTTCCCGGTTCTAAATATCCCTGTAAACTTAGGTCTTCCCGGTTTTAAATATCCCAGTAAACTTAGATCTTCCGGGTTCTAAATATCCCGGTAAACTTTGGTCTTCCGGGTTCTAAATATCCCGGTAAACTTTGGTCTTCCCGGCTCTAAATATCCCGGTAAACTTAGGTCTTCCCGGTTTTAAATATCCCAGTAAACTTAGATCTTCCGGGTTCTAAATATCCCGGTAAACTTAGGTCTTCCCGGTTCCAAATATCCCGGTAAACTTAGGTCTTCCCGGTTCTGCATAGTTCGGTGAAACGATGATTTCAACGTAAATGATGATTAATGAGTTCAACTCATCATTTGTAAATATTTGAAAACAAACAAATAGAGATGTGCTTGGCCGTTAGTGGACAGGCTATCACACTATGCAGGCACAGGACAAGATAGCACACTATGCAGGCAGACAGAGGACAAGATAACACACTATGCATACAGACAGATGACAAGATAGCACACTATGCAGACAGACAGAGGACAAGATAGCACACTATGCAGACAGACAGAGGACAAGATAGCACACTATGCATACAGACAGAGGGCAAGATAGCACACTATGCAGGCAGACAGAGGGCAAGATAGCACACTATGCAGGCAGACAGAGGACAAGATACCACACTATGCAGGCAGACAGAGGACAAGATAGCACACTATGCAGGCAGACAGAGGGCAAGATAGCACACTATGCAGGCAGACAGAGGGCAAGATAGCACACTATGCAGGCAGACAGAGGACAAGATAGCACACTATACATACAGACAGAGGACAAGATAGCACACTATGCAGGCAGACAGAGGACAAGATAGCACCCTATACATACAGACAGAGGACAAGATAGCACACTATGCAGACAGACAGAGGACAAGATAGCACACTATGCAGGCAGACAGAGGACAAGATAGCACACTATGCAGGCAGACAGAGGACAAGATAGCACACTATGCAGGCAGACAGAGGACAAGATAGCACACTATGCAGGCAGACAGAGGACAAGATAGCACACTATGCAGGCAGACAGAGGACAAGATAGCACACTATGCAGACAGACAGAGGGCAAGATAGCACACTATGCAGACAGACAGAGGACAAGATAGCACACTATGCAGACAGACAGAGGGCAAGATAGCACACTATGCAGACAGACTGAGGACAAGATAGCACACTATGCAGACAGACAGAGGACAAGATAGCACACTATGCAGGCAGACAGAGGACAAGATAGCACACTATGCAGGCAGACAGAGGACAAGATAGCACACTATGCAGGCAGACAGAGGACAAGATAGCACACTATGCAGACAGCACACAGAGGACAAGATAGCACACTATGCAGCACACTATGCAGACACAGAGGGCAAGATAGCACACTATGCAGACAGACAGAGGACAAGATAGCACACTATGCAGACAGACAGAGGACAGATAGCACACTATGCAGACAGACAGAGGACAAGAAAGCACACTATGCAGACAGACAGAGGGCAAGATAGCACACTATGCAGGCAGACAGAGGACAAGATAGCACACTATGCAGACAGACAGAGGACAAGATAGCACACTATGCAGACAGACAGAGGACAAGATAGCACACTATGCAGACAGACAGAGGACAAGATAGCACACTATGCAGACAGACAGAGGACAAGATAGCACACTATGCAGACAGACAGAGGACAAGATAGCACACTATGCAGACAGACAGAGGACAAGATAGCACACTATGCAGGCAGACAGAGGGCAAGATAGCACACTATGCAGACAGACAGAGGACAAGATAGCACACTATGCAGCAGACAGAGGGCAAGATAGCACACTATGCAGACAGACAGAGGGCAAGATAGCACACTATGCAGACAGACAGAGGACAAGATAGCACACTATGCAGGCAGACAGAGGGCAAGATAGCACACTATGCAGACAGACAGAGGGCAAGATAGCACACTATGCAGGCAGACAGAGGGCAAGATAGCACACTATGCAGACAGACAGAGGGCAAGATAGCACACTATGCAGACAGACAGAGGACAAGATAGCACACTATGCAGGCAGACAGAGGGCAAGATAGCACACTATGCAGACAGACAGAGGACAAGATAGCACACTATGACAGACAGAGGACAAGATAGCACACTATGCAGACAGACAGAGGGCAAGATAACACACTATGCAGACAGACAGAGGGCAAGATAGCACACTATGCAGACAGACAGAGGGCAAGATAGCACACTATGCAGACAGACAGAGGGCAAGATAGCACACTATGCAGACAGACAGAGGGCAAGATAGCACACTATGCAGACAGACAGAGGGCAAGATAGCACACTATGCAGACAGACAGAGGACAAGATAGCACACTATGCAGACAGAGGACAAGATAGCACACTATGCAGA
>NW_025564880.1:10000-13265 GCF_020424385.1 Procambarus clarkii
TATATATATGCGCCTCTGGTGTTAGGTTTTGTGTCACCTCCACTCCCAGGTCTCTTTCTCTAGTCGTTATTGGGAGGAAGTTCCTTCATCCTGGATTGTCTTTTTTGGGTCTCCTGGTGCCTGTTCCCACTTCCATCACCTTACACTTGCTGGTGTTGAACTCCAGTTGCCATTTCTAGGACAAGCTCTTCAGATTTTTATAGTCGTTCGGGTTAATCTTACAATCCTCGTTTGTTATAACTCTTCTTGTTAGTTTTGTATCGTCTGCAAGCATTGACATGTAAGATTTAACTCCCGTAGACAGGTCGATTATATGAGAAAATAGTATAGGTCCCAGCTCCCATATATGTGTGTGTGTGTGTGTGTGTGTGTGTGTGTGTGTGTGTGTGTGTGTGTGTGTGTGTGTGTGTGTGGACTCACCTATTTGTATTCACATATTTTTGCCTGCAAGATCGAGCATTGACTCTTAGATCCCGCCTTTCTAGCCACCGGTTGTTTACAGCAATGACTCCTGTCCCATTTCCCTATCATGTCTAGTTTTAAAATTACGAATAGAGTTTGCTTCCACAACCTGTTCCTTAAGTGCATTCCATTTTCCCACTACTCTCACGCTAAAAGAAAATTTCCTAACATATCTGTGACTCATCTGAGTTTCCAGCTTCCATCCATGTCCCCTCGTTCTGTTAGTATTCCGTGTGAACATTTCATCTATTTCCACTTTGTCAATTCCCCTGAATATTTTATACGTTGATTAAATATTTGATATTTTGTTGATATTTGATAATATATTTGTGTGTGTGTGTGTGTGTGTGTGTGTGTGTTTACTAGTTGTGTTTTTACGGGGGTTGAGCTTTGCTCTTTCGGCCCGCCTCTCAACTGTCAATCAACTGTTTACTAACTACTTTTTTTTTTTTTGTTTTTTTTTTTTCCCACACCACACACACACACACACCCCAGGAAGCAGCCCGTGACAGCTGACTAACTCCCAGGTACCTGTTTCCTGCTAGGTAACAGGGGCATTCAGGATGAAAGAAACTTTGCCCATTTGTTTCTGCCTCGTGCGGGAATCGAACCCGCGCCACAGAATTACGAATCCTGCGCGCTATCCACCAGGCTACGAGGCCCCCTTGTGTGTGTGTGTGTGTGTGTGTGTGTGTGTGTGTGTGTGTGTGTGTGTGTGTGTGTGTGTGTGTGTGTGTGTGTGTGTGTGTGTAATTATCTAAGTGTAATTACCTATGTGTAATTACCTAAGTGTTGTTACAGGATGAGAGCTACGCTCGTGGTGTCCCGTCTTCCCAGTACTCTTTGTCGTATAACGCTTTGAAACTACTGACGGTTTTGGCCTCCACCACTTAACTTGTTCCAACCGTCTACCACTCTGTTTGCAAAAGAAAAATTTAAAATATTTTGTCGGCACCTCTGTTTTCTTAACTTGAATCTATGTCCTCTTGTTTGTGAAGTTGCTGGTTTCAGGAATTCCTCTTTGTCAATTTGGTCTTTTCCTGTTGGTATTTTGTAAGTGGTGATCATATCAACTCTCTTCTATCTTGTTTTTTTTTGGCATGTTTAACGCCTCTAGTCTCTCTTCGTAACTTTTATTTTTCAGTTCCGGAAGCCACCGGAAGCCATTTTGTAGCATGTCTTTGCACCTTTTCCAGTTTATTTATGTTCTTCTTAAGATTTGGGCACCATACAACTGCTGCATATTCCTGTTTTGGTCTCACAAAAGTCATGAAGAGTTTCTTTAGTATTTCACCCTCCATATAATTATAAGCAAGATCAATTTGATTATAAGCAAGATCAATTTGATTATAAGCAAGATCAATTGATTATAAGCAAGATCAATTTGATTATAAGCAAGATCAATTTGATTATAAGCAGATCAATTTGATTATAAGCAAGATCAATTTGATTATAAGCAAGATCAATTTGATTATAAGCAAGATCAATTTGATTATAAGCAAGATCAATTTGATTATAAGCAAGATCAATTTGATTATAAGCAAGATCAATTTGATTATAAGCAAGATCAATTTGATTATAAGCAAGATTGATCTTTTTTTTATCTAGATCAGTTCGGAAGGGCATTACAATCGTCTGTGTCTCCTATCTTCCCCAGTATCTTAGCATCATCGGCAAACCATGTTTATATAATGTTGTATTCCTTCTGGTAGATGGTTCATGTAGACGATGAACATTACTGGTGCAAGAACTGAGCCCTGTGGTACTCCGCTAGTAGCATTCCTCCAGTCTGATACTTTATCTCTGATTACTGCCCTTCTCTGTCTGTCGGTTAGATAATTTTTCATCCACCCTTGTTAATGACACAGGTCTAGAGTTTAGTGGTTCCTCTCGACTACCATTTTTATAAATCTATAAACTTAATGTAATCTAACGTAACCTAATCTATCCTAACCTAATCTAACCTAACCTATCCTAACCTATCCCTAACCTAATCTAACCTAGCCTAACTTAGCCTAACCTAGCCCAACCTATCCTAACCTAATCTAACCTAACCTAACCTAACCTATCCTAACAAAACCATAAAGCGTAACTCACATATGATTGTACATATATAACTGGGATATGTTTACATAAAAATACAATACAGGAGTTACATAAGAGTCACAACAACAACAACAACAACAACGGGTTAAGTAGACAATGTTATTACCAGAATCACACAATTAATCCCTAACAATTCAGGGAAATCATAACAATACTGGCTGGACTAAACTGGTGTACAACAATCTAAATACAACTTTACATTTTAGTCATCAGGTGTATGACATTTAGCTTAAAATTTAATAGGTTTTATTTTATATTGTAAAAAAACGAAGTGAGGTTTACCATTAGAAAGGTGTGATAGATATTGGCACAATTTGTGTCACAAAATTAGGAGGAAGAGAGGGGAATTTTGTATTAAAACTAATATTATCATACCATTGATTTATGTAAATTTACACAGCTTCGGAAATCTATAGATTCTGGGACTATCCTGGCTCAGAATCTCTTCCAATACACTGATCGTATATATCATTGATCTGAGTTTGCTAGGACTCAAAGTACTCGTGTATAATACATTTCCTTGTGACAGTGTTTCTTAATACTTTTAATTATCCAGCTGAGGGTCTCCATATTTTCTCTGTGGACTCGTTATTATATTCTGTCCTGTTATACCCGGGTGTACAGCACTCATTCTTAAGTTTGTATTTCTTAACAATTATCTTCAAATTTCTGGAAGAGTAGGAGTGACTAGCGATGA
>NW_025564881.1:0-34016 GCF_020424385.1 Procambarus clarkii
TTTGGGATATTTTGAAAACTGCAGGGGAGTTTGTGCGAAATGTGACTCACTGCCGCTTTCAGTACTTGGCATATGTTGGGTATAAAAAGTCGTAATTTCAAACTGCGAATACGTGCAGAGAGCCAGAATTTGGCTCCAAAATATGGCTCAGGCCTCGAAATTGGGATGTTTGGGATATTTTGAAAACTGCAGGGGGTTTGGGACAAATGTGACCAAACGCCGCTTTCAGTACTTGGCATATGTTGGGTATAAAAAAGTCGTAATTTCAAACTGCGAATACGTGCAGAGAGCCAGAATTTGGCTCCAAAATATGGCTCAGGCCTCGAAATTGGGATATTAGGGATATTTCGAAAACTGCAGGGGAGTTTGTGCGAAATGTGACTCACTGCCGCTTTCAGGACTTGGCATATGTTGGGTATAAAAAGTCGTAATTTCAAACTGCGAATACGTGCAGAGAGCCAGAATTTGGCTCCAAAATATGGCTCAGGCCTCGAAATTGGGATATTTGGGATATTTTGAAAACTGCAGGGGAGTTTGTGCGAAATGTGACTCACTGCCGCTTTCAGTACTTGGCATATGTTGGGTATATAAATTCGTAATTTCAAACTGCGAATACGTGCAGAGAGCCAGAATTTGGCTCCAAAATATGGCTCAGGCCTCGAAATTGGGATGTTTGGGATATTTTGAAAACTGCAGGGGAGTTTGGGACAAATGTGACTCACGCCGCTTTCAGTACTTGGCATATGTTGGGTATAAAAAGTCGTAATTTCAAACTGCGAATACGTGCAGAGAGCCAGAATTTGGCTCCAAAATATTCTTCAGGCCTCGAAATTGGGATATTTGGGATATTTCGAAAACTGCAGGGGAGTTTGTGCGAAATGTGACTCACTGCCGCTTTCAGTACTTGGCATATGTTGGGTATAAAAAGTCGTAATTTCAAACTGCGAATACGTGCAGAGAGCCAGAATTTGGCTCCAAAATATGGCTCAGGCCTCGAAATTGGGATGTTTGGGATATTTTGAAAACTGCAGGGGGGTTTGGGACAAATGTGACCAAACGCCGCTTTCAGTACTTGGCATATGTTGGGTATAAAAAAGTCGTAATTTCAAACTGCGAATACGTACAGAGAGCCAGAATTTGGCTCCAAAATATGGCTCAGGCCTCGAAATTGGGATATTTGGGATATTTCGAAAACTGCAGGGGAGTTTGTGCGAAATGTGACTCACTGCCGCTTTCAGTACTTGGCATATGTTGGGTATAAAATGTCGTAATTTCAAACTGCGAATACGTGCAGAGAGCCAGAATTTGGCTCCAAAATATTGCTCAAGCCTCGAAATTGGGATGTTTGGGATATTTTGAAAACTGCAGGGGGGTTTGGGACAAATGTGACCAAACGCCGCTTTCAGTACTTGGCATATGTTGGGTATAAAAAGTCGTAATTTCAAACTGCGAATACGTGCAGAGAGCCAGAATTTGGCTCCAAAATATGGCTCAGGCCTCGAAATTGGGATATTTGGGATATTTTGAAAACTGCAGGGGAGTTTGTGCGAAATGTGACTCACTGCCGCTTTCAGTACTTGGCATATGTTGGGTATAAAAAGTCGTAATTTCAAACTGCGAATACGTGCAGAGAGCCAGAATTTGGCTCCAAAATATGGCTCAGGCCTCGAAATTGGGATGTTTGGGATATTTTGAAAACTGCAGGGGAGTTTTGGGACAAATGTGACCAAACGCCGCTTTCAGTACTTGGCATATGTTGGGTATAAAAAGTCGTAATTTCAAACTGCGAATACGTGCAGAGAGCCAGAATTTGGCTCCAAAATATGGCTCAGGCCTCGAAATTGGGATATTTGGGATATTTTGAAAACTGCAGGGGGGTTTGTGACAAATGTGACCAACTGCCGCTTTCAGTACTTGGCATATGTTGGGTATAAAAAGTCGTAATTTCAAACTGCGAATACGTGCAGAGAGCCAGAATTTGGCTCCAAAATATGGCTCAGGCCTCGAAATTGGGATGTTTGGGATATTTTGAAAACTGCAGGGGGGTTTGGGACAAATGTGACCAAACGCCGCTTTCAGTACTTGGCATATGTTGGGTATAAAAAGTCGTAATTTCAAACTGCGAATACGTGCAGAGAGCCAGAATTTGGCTCCAAAATATGGCTCAGGCCTCGAAATTGGGATATTTGGGATATTTCGAAAACTGCAGGGGAGTTTGTGCGAAATGTGACTCACTGCCGCTTTCAGTACTTGGCATATGTTGGGTATAAAAAGTCGTAATTTCAAACTGCGAATACGTGCAGAGAGCCAGAATTTGGCTCCAAAATATGGCTCAGGCCTCGAAATTGGGATGTTTGGGATATTTTGAAAACTGCAGGGGGGTTTGGGACAAATGTGACCAAACGCCGCTTTCAGTACTTGGCATATGTTGGGTATAAAAAGTCGTAATTTCAAACTGCGAATACGTGCAGAGAGCCAGAATTTGGCTCCAAAATATGGCTCAGGCCTCGAAATTGGGATGTTTGGGATATTTTGAAAACTGCAGGGGGGTTTGGACAAATGTGACCAAACGCCGCTTTCAGTACTTGGCATATGTTGGGTATAAAAAGTCGTAATTTCAAACTGCGAATACGTGCAGAGAGCCAGAATTTGGCTCCAAAATATGGCTCAGGCCTCGAAATTGGGATGTTTGGGATATTTTGAAAACTGCAGGGGGGTTTGGGACAAATGTGACCAAACGCCGCTTTCAGTACTTGGCATATGTTGGGTATAAAAAGTCGTAATTTCAAACTGCGAATACGTGCAGAGAGCCAGAATTTGGCTCCAAAATATGGCTCAGGCCTCGAAATTGGGATGTTTGGGATATTTTGAAAACTGCAGGGGAGTTTGGGACAAATGTGACCAAACGCCGCTTTCAGTACTTGGCATATGTTGGGTATAAAAAGTCGTAATTTCAAACTGCGAATACGTGCAGAGAGCCAGAATTTGGCTCCAAAATATGGCTCAGGCCTCGAAATTGGGATGTTTGGGATATTTTGAAAACTGCAGGGGGGTTTGGGACAAATGTGACCAAACGCCGCTTTCAGTACTTGGCATATGTTGGGTATAAAAAGTCGTAATTTCAAACTGCGAATACGTGCAGAGAGCCAGAATTTGGCTCCAAAATATGGCTCAGGCCTCGAAATTGGGATGTTTGGGATATTTCGAAAACTGCAGGGGAGTTTGTGCAAATGTGACTCACGCCGCTTTCAGTACTTGGCATATGTTGGGTATAAAAAGTCGTAATTTCAAACTGCGAATACGTGCAGAGAGCCAGAATTTGGCTCCAAAATATGGCTCAGGCCTCGAAATTGGGATGTTTGGGATATTTTGAAAACTGCAGGGGAGTTTGTGCAAATGTGACTCACTGCCGCTTTCAGTACTTGGCATATGTTGGGTATAAAAAGTCGTAATTTCAAACTGCGAATACGTGCAGAGAGCCAGAATTTGGCTCCAAAATATGGCTCAGGCCTCGAAATTGGGATATTTGGGATATTTCGAAAACTGCAGGGGAGTTTGTGCGAAATGTGACTCACTGCCGCTTTCAGTACTTGGCATATGTTGGGTATAAAAAGTCGTAATTTCAAACTGCGAATACGTGCAGAGAGCCAGAATTTGGCTCCAAAATATGGCTCAGGCCTCGAAATTGGGATGTTTGGGATATTTTGAAAACTGCAGGGGAGTTTGAGCAAAATGTGACTCACTGCCGCTTTCAGTACTTGGCATATGTTGGGTATAAAAAGTCGTAATTTCAAACTGCGAATACGTGCAGAGAGCCAGAATTTGGCTCCAAAATATGGCTCATGTTTCGAAATTGGGAGGTTTGGGATATTTTGAAAACTACAGGGAGGTGTGGGACAGATGTGACCAAACGCCGCATTCAGTACTTGGCATATGTTGGGTAAAAAAAGTCGTAATTTCAAACTGCGAATACGTGCAGAGAGCCAGAATTTGGCTCCAAAATATGGCTCAGGCCTCGAAATTGGGATATTTGGGATATTTCGAAAGCTCCAGGGGAGTTTGTGCGAAATGTGACTCACTGCCGCTATCAAGACTTGGCATATGTTGGGTATAAAATGTCGTAAATTCAAACCGCGAATACGTGCATAGAGCCAGAATTTGGCTCCAAAATATGGCTCAGGCCTCGAAATTGGGATGTTTGGGATATTTTGAAAACTGCAGGGGGGTTTGGGACAAATGTGACCAAACGCCGCATTCAGTACTTGGTATATGTTGGGTAAAAAAAAGTCGTAATTTCAAACTGCGAATACGTGCAGAGAGCCAGAATTTGGCTCCAAAATATGGCTCAGGCCTCGAAATTGGGATATTTGGGATATTTCGAAAACTGCAGGGGAGTTTGTGTGAAATGTGACTCACTGCCGCTTTCAGTACTTGGCATATGTTGGGTATAAATAAGTCGTAATTTCAAACTGCGAATACTTGCAGAGAGCCAGAATATGGCTCCAAAATATGGCTCAGGCCTCGAAATTGGGATATTTGGGATATTTCGAAAACGTCTGGGGAGTTTGTGCGAAATGTGACACACAGCTGCTTTCAAGACTTGGCATATGTTGGGTATAAAATGTCGTAATTTCAAACTGCGAATACGTGCAGAGAGGCAGAATTTGGCTCCAAAATATTGCTCAAGCCTCGAAATTGTGATATTTGGGATATTTCGAAAACTGCAGGGGAGTTTGTGCGAAATGTGACTCACTGCCGCTTTCAGTACTTGGCATATGTTGGGTATAAAAAGTCGTAATTTCAAACTGCGAATACGTGCAGAGAGCCAGAATTTGGCTCCAAAATATGGCTCAGGCCTCGAAAGTGGGATGTTTGGGATATTTTGAAAACTGCAGGGGAGTTTGAGCAAAATGTGACTCACTGCCGCTTTCAGTACTTGGCATATGTTGAGTATAAAAAGTCGTAATTTCAAACTGCGAATACGTGCAGAGAGCCAGAATTTTGCTCCAAAATATGGCTCAGGCCTCGAAATTGGGATGTTTGGGATATTTTGAAAACTGCAGGGGGGTTTGGGACAAATGTGACCAAACGCCGCTCTCAGTACTTGGTATATGTTGGGTAAAAAAAAGTCGTAATTTCAAACTGCGAATACGTGCAGAGAGCCAGAATTTGGATCCAAAATATGGCTCAGGCCTCGAAATTATGATGTTTGGGATATTTTGAAAACTGCAGGGGAGTTTGGGACAAATGTGACCAAACGCCGCTTTCAGTACTTGGCATATGTTGGGTATAAAAAGTCGTAATTTCAAACTGCGAATACGTGCAGAGAGCCAGAATTTGGCTCCAAAATATGGCTCAGGCCTCGAAATTGGGATATTTGGGATATTTCGAAAACTGCAGGGGAGTTTGTGAGAAATGTGACTCACTGCCGCTTTCAGTACTTGGCATATGTTGGGTATAAAAAGTCGTAATTTCAAACTGCGAATACGTGCAGAGAGCAAGAATTTGGCTCCAAAATATGGCTCAGGCCTCGAAATTGGGATGTTTGGGATATTTTGAAAACTGCAGGGGAGTTTGTGCGAAATGTGACTCACTGCCGCTTTCAGTACTTGGCATATGTTGGGTATAAAAAGTCGTAATTTCAAACTGCGAATACGTGCAGAGAGCCAGAATTTGGCTCCAAAATATGGCTCAGGCCTCGAAATTGGGATATTTGGGATATTTCGAAAACTGCAGGGGAGTTTGTGCGAAATGTGACTCACTGCCGCTTTCAGGACTTGGCATATGTTGGGTATAAAATGTCGTAATTTCAAACTGCGAATACGTGCAGAGAGCCAGAATTTGGCTCCAAAATATGGCTCAGGCCTCGAAATTGGGATGTTTGGGATATTTTGAAAACTGCAGGGGGGTTTGGGACAAATGTGACCAAACGCCGCTTTCAGTACTTGGTATATGTTGGGTAAAAAAAAGTCGTAATTTCAAACTGCGAATACGTGCAGAGAGCCAGAATTTGGCTCCAAAATATGGCTCAGGCCTCGAAATTGGGATATTTGGGATATTTCGAAAACTGCAGGGGATTTTGTGCGAAATGTGACTCACTGCCGCTTTCAGTACTTGGCATATGTTGGGTATAAAAAAGTCGTAATTTCAAACTGCGAATACGTGCAGAGAGCCAGAATTTGGCTCCAAAATATGGCTCAGGCCTCGAAATTATGATGATTCGGATATTTTGAAAACTGCAGGGGGGTTTGGGAAAATGTGACCAAACGCCGCTTTCAGTACTTGGTATATGTTGGGTAAAAAAAAGTCGTAATTTCAAACTGCGAATACGTGCAGAGAGCCAGAATTTGGCTCCAAAATATGGCTCAGGCCTCGAAATTGGGATGTTTGGGATATTTTGAAAACTGCAGGGGGTTTGAGACAAATGTGACCAAACGCCGCTTTCAGTACTTGGCATATGTTGGGTATAAAATGTCGTAATTTCAAACTGCGAATACGTGCAGAGAGCCAGAATTTGGCTCCAAAATATGGCTCAGGCCTCGAAATTGGGATGTTTGGGATATTTTGAAAACTGCAGGGGGGTTTGGGACAAATGTGACCAAACGCCGCTTTCAGTACTTGGCATATGTTGGGTATAAAAAAGTCGTAATTTCAAACTGCGAATACGTGCAGAGAGCCAGAATTTGGCTCCAAAATATGGCTCAGGCCTCGAAATTGGGATATTTGGGATATTTCGAAAACTGCAGGGGAGTTTGTGCGAAATGTGACTCACTGCCGCTTTCAAGACTTGGCATATGTTGGGTATAAAATGTCGTAATTTCAAACCGCGAATACGTGCATAGAGCCAGAATTTGGCTCCAAAATATGGCTCAGGCCTCGAAATTGGGATGTTTGGGATATTTTGAAAACTGCAGGGGGGTTTGGGACAAATGTGACCAAACGCCGCTTTCAGTACTTGGCATATGTTGGGTAAAAAAAGTCGTAATTTCAAACTGCGAATACGTGCAGAGAGCCAGAATTTGGCTCCAAAATATAGCTCAGGCCTCGAAATTGGGATATTTGGGATATTTTGAAAACTGCAGGGGAGTTTGTGTGAAATGTGACTCACTGCCGCTTTCAGTACTTGGCATATGTTGGGTATAAAAAGTCGTAATTTCAAACTGCGAATACGTGCAGAGAGCCAGAATTTGGCTCCAAAATATGGCTCAGGCCTCGAAATTGGGATACTTTGGATATTTCGAAAACTGCAGGGGAGTTTGTGCGACAAATGTGACACACGCCGCTTTCAGTACTTGGCATATGTTGGGTATAAAATGTCGTAATTTCAAACTGCGAATACGTGCAGAGAGGCAGAATTTGGCTCCAAAATATTGCTCAAGCCTCGAAATTGTGATATTTGGGATATTTCGAAAACTGCAGGGGAGTTTGTGCGAAATGTGACTCACTGCCGCTTTCAGTACTTGGCATATGTTGGGTATAAAAAAGTCGTAATTTCAAACTGCGAATACGTGCAGAGAGCCAGAATTTGGCTCCAAAATATGGCTCAGGCCTCGAAATTATGATGATTCGGATATTTTGAAAACTGCAGGGGGGTTTGGGAAAATGTGACCAAACGCCGCTTTCAGTACTTGGTATATGTTGGGTAAAAAAAAGTCGTAATTTCAAACTGCGAATACGTGCAGAGAGCCAGAATTTGGCTCCAAAATATGGCTCAGGCCTCGAAATTATGATGTTTGGGATATTTTGAAAGCTGCAGGATGGTTTGAGACACATGTGACCAAACGCCGCTTTCAGTACTTGGCATATGTTGGGTATAAAATGTCGTAATTTCAAACCGTGAATACGTGCAAAATGGCAAAATTTGGCTCCAAAATATGGCTCAGGCCTCGAAATTGGGATGTTTGGGAAATTTTGAAAACTGCAGGGGAGTTTGTGAGAAATGTGACTCACTGCCGCTTTCAGTACTTGGCATATGTTGGGTATAAAAAGTCGTAATTTCAAACTGCGAATACGTGCAGAGAGCCAGAATTTGGCTCCAAAATATGGCTCAGGCCTCGAAATTGGGATATTTGGGATATTTCGAAAACTTCAGGGGAGTTTGTGCGAAATGTGACTCACTGCCGCTTTCAGGACTTGGCATATGTTGGGTATAAAATGTCGTAATTTCAAACTGCGAATACGTGCATAGAGCCAGAATTTGGCTCCAAAATATGGCTCAGGCCTCGAAATTGGGATGTTTGGGATATTTTGAAAACTGCAGGGGGGTTTGGGACAAATGTGACCAAACGCCGCTTTCAGTACTTGGCATATGTTGGGTATAAAAAGTCGTAATTTCAAACTGCGAATACGTGCAGAGAGCCAGAATTTGGCTCCAAAATATGGCTCAGGCCTCGAAATTGGGATGTTTGGGATATTTTGAAAACTGCAGGGGGGGTTTGGGACAAATGTGACCAAACGCCGCTTTCAGTACTTGGCATATGTTGGGTATAAAAAAGTCGTAATTTCAAACTGCGAATACGTGCAGAGAGCCAGAATTTGGCTCCAAAATATGGCTCAGGCCTCGAAATTGGGATATTTGGGATATTTCGAAAACTGCAGGGGAGTTTGTGCGAAATGTGACTCACTGCCGCTTTCAGTACTTGGCATATGTTGGGTATAAAAAGTCGTAATTTCAAACTGCGAATACGTGCAGAGAGCCAGAATTTGGCTCCAAAATATGGCTCAGGCCTCGAAATTGGGATATTTGGGATATTTCGAAAACTGCAGGGGAGTTTGTGCGAAATGTGACTCACTGCCGCTTTCAGTACTTGGCATATGTTGGGTATAAAAAGTCGTAATTTCAAACTGCGAATACGTGCAGAGAGCCAGAATTTGGCTCCAAAATATAGCTCAGGCCTCGAAATTGGGATATTTGGGATATTTCAAAAACTGCAGGGGAGTTTGTGACAAATGTGACTCACTGCCGCTTTCAGTACTTGGCATATGTTGGGTATAAAAAGTCGTAATTTCAAACTGCGAATACGTGCAGAGAGCCAGAATTTGGCTCCAAAATATGGCTCAGGCCTCGAAATTGGGATGTTTGGGATATTTTGAAAACTGCAGGGGGGTTTGGGACGAATGTGACCAAACGCCGCTTTCAGTACTTGGCATATGTTGGGTAAAAAAAGTCGTAATTTCAAACTGCGAATACGTGCAGAGAGCCAGAATTTGGCTCCAAAATATGGCTCAGGCCTCGAAATTGGGATATTTGGGATATTTCGAAAACTGCAGGGGAGTTTGTGCGAAATGTGACTCACTGCCGCTTTCAAGACTTGGCATATGTTGGGTATAAAATGTCGTAATTTCAAACCGCGAATACGTGCATAGAGCCAGAATTTGGCTCCAAAATATGGCTCAGGCCTCGAAATTGGGATGTTTGGGATATTTTGAAAACTGCAGGGGGGTTTGGGACAAATGTGACCAAACGCCGCTTTCAGTACTTGGTATATGTTGGGTAAAAAAAGTCGTAATTTCAAACTGCGAATACGTGCAGAGAGCCAGAATTTGGCTCCAAAATATGGCTCAGGCCTCGAAATTGGGATGTTTGGGATATTTCGAAAACTGCAGGGGAGTTTGTGTGAAATGTGACTCACGCCGCTTTCAGTACTTGGCATATGTTGGGTATAAAAAGTCGTAATTTCAAACTGCGAATACGTGCAGAGAGCCAGAATTTGGCTCCAAAATATGGCTCAGGCCTCGAAATTGGGATATTTGGGATATTTCGAAAACTGCAGGGGAGTTTGTGCGAAATGTGACTCACTGCCGCTTTCAGTACTTGGCATATGTTGGGTAAAAAAAGTCGTAATTTCAAACTGCGAATACGTGCAGAGAGCCAGAATTTGGCTCCAAAATATGGCTCAGGCCTCGAAATTGGGATGTTTGGGATATTTTGAAAACTGCAGGGGAGTTTGTGCGAAATGTGACTCACTGCCGCTTTCAGTACTTGGCATATGTTGGGTATAAAAAAGTCGTAATTTCAAACTGCGAATACGTGCAGAGAGCCAGAATTTGGCTCCAAAATATGGCTCAGGCCTCGAAATTGGGATATTTGGGATATTTCGAAAACTGCAGGGGAGTTTGTGCGAAATGTGACTCACTGCCGCTTTCAGGACTTGGCATATGTTGGGTATAAAATGTCGTAATTTCAAACCGCGAATACGTGCATAGAGCCAGAATTTGGCTCCAAAATATGGCTCAGGCCTCGAAATTGGGATGTTTGGGATATTTTGAAAACTGCAGGGGGGGGGGGGTTTGGGACAAATGTGACCAAACGCCGCTTTCAGTACTTGGCATATGTTGGGTATAAAAAGTCGTAATTTCAAACTGCGAATACGTGCAGAGAGCCAGAATTTGGCTCCAAAATATGGCTCAGGCCTCGAAATTGGGATATTTGGGATATTTCGAAAACTGCAGGGGAGTTTGTGCGAAATGTGACTCACTGCCGCTTTCAGACTTGGCATATGTTGGGTATAAAATGTCGTAATTTCAAACCGCGAATACGTGCATAGAGCCAGAATTTGGCTCCAAAATATGGCTCAGGCCTCGAAATTGGGATGTTTGGGATATTTTGAAAACTGCAGGGGGGTTTGGGACAAATGTGACCAAACGCCGCTTTCAGTACTTGGCATATGTTGGGTATAAAAAAGTCGTAATTTCAAACTGCGAATACGTGCAGAGAGCCAGAATTTGGCTCCAAAATATGGCTCAGGCCTCGAAATTGGGATATTTGGGATATTTCGAAAACTGCAGGGGAGTTTGTGCGAAATGTGACTCACTGCCGCTTTCAGGACTTGGCATATGTTGGGTATAAAATGTCGTAATTTCAAACCGCGAATACGTGCATAGAGCCAGAATTTGGCTCCAAAATATGGCTCAGGCCTCGAAATTGGGATGTTTGGGATATTTTGAAAACTGCAGGGGGGGTTTGGGACAAATGTGACCAAACGCCGCTTTCAGTACTTGGCATATGTTGGGTATAAAAAAGTCGTAATTTCAAACTGCGAATACGTGCAGAGAGCCAGAATTTGGCTCCAAAATATGGCTCAGGCCTCGAAATTGGGATATTTGGGATATTTCGAAAACTGCAGGGGAGTTTGTGCGAAATGTGACTCACTGCCGCTTTCAGTACTTGGCATATGTTGGGTATAAAAAGTCGTAATTTCAAACTGCGAATACGTGCAGAGAGCCAGAATTTGGCTCCAAAATATGGCTCAGGCCTCGAAATTGGGATATTTGGGATATTTCGAAAACTGCAGGGGAGTTTGTGCGAAATGTGACTCACTGCCGCTTTTAGTACTTGGCATATGTTGGGTATAAAAATTCGTAATTTCAAACTGCGAATACGTGCAGAGAGCCAGAATTTGGCTCCAAAATATCGCTCATGCCTCAAAATTGGGATATTTGGGATATTTCGAAAACTGCAGGGGAGTTTGTGCGAAATGTGACTCACTGCCGCTTTCAGGACTTGGCATATGTTGGGTATAAAAAGTCGTAATTTCAAACTGCGAATACGTGCAGAGAGCCAGAATTTGGCTCCAAAATATGGCTCAGGCCTCGAAATTGGGATATTTGGGATATTTCGAAAACTGCAGGGGAGTTTGTGCGAAATGTGACTCACTGCCGCTTTCAGGACTTGGCATATGTTGGGTATAAAATGTCGTAATTTCAAACCGCGAATACTTGCATAGAGCCAAAAATTGGCTCCAAAATATGGCTAAGGCCTCGAAATTGGGTTGTTTGGGATATTTTGAAGACTGCAGGGGGGGTTTGGGACAAATGTGACCAAACGTCGCTTTCAGTACTTGGCATATGTTGGGTAAAAAAAAGCCGTAATTTCAAACTGCGAATACGTGCAGAGAGCCAGAATTTGGCTCCAAAATATGGCTCAGGCCTCGAAATTGGGATATTTGGGATATTTCGAAAACTGCAGGGGAGTTTGTGTGAAATGTGACTCACTGCCGCTTTCAGTACTTGGCATATGTTGGGTATAAAATGTCGTAATTTCAAACCGTGAATACGTGCATAGAGCCAGAATTTGGCTCCAAAATATGGCTCAGGCCTCGAAATTGGGATGTTTGGGATATTTTGAAAACTGCAGGGGGGTTTTGGACAAATGTGACCCAACACCGCTTTCAGTACTTGGCATATGTTGGGTATAAATAAGTCGTAATTTCAAACTGCGAATACGTGCAGAGAGCCAGAATTTGGCTCCAAAATATGGCTCAGGCCTCGAAATTGGGATATTTGGGATATTTTAAAAACTGCAGGGGAGTTTGTGCAAAATGTTACTCACTGCCGCTTTCAGTACTTGGAATATGTTGGGTATAAAAAGTCGTAATTTCAAACTGCGAATACGTGCAGAGAGCCAGAATTTGGCTCCAAAATATGGCTCAGGCCACGAAATTGGGATATTTGGGATATTTCGAAAACTGCAGGGGAGTTTGCGCAAAATGTGACTCACTGCTGCTTTCAGGATTTCGCATATGTTGGGTATAAAAAGTCGTAATTTCAAACTGCGAATACGTGTATAGAGCCAGAATCTGGCTCCAAAATATGGCTCAGCCCTCGAAATTGGGATGTTTGGGATATTTTGAAAACTGCAGGGGGGTTTGGGACAAATGTGACCAAACGCCGCTTTCAGTACTTGGCATATGTTGGGTATAAAAAGTCGTAATTTCAAACTGCGAATACGTGTATAGAGCCAGAATCTGGCTCCAAAATATGGCTCAGCCCTCGAAATTGGGATGTTTGGGATACTTTTAAAAATGCAATGAGGTTTGGGACAAATGTGACCAAACGCCGCTTTCAGTACTTCGCATATGTTGGGTATAAAAAGTCGTAATTTCAAACTGCGAATACGTGCAGAGAGCCAGAATTTGGCTCCAAAATATGGCTCAGGCCTCGAAATTGGGATATTTGGGATATTTCGAAAACTGCAGGGGAGTTTGTGCGAAATGTGACTCACTGCCGCTTTCAGGACTTGGCATATGTTGGGTATAAAATGTCGTAATTTCAAACCGCGAATACGTGCATAGAGCCAAAATTTGGCTCCAAAATATGGCTCAGGCCTCGAAATTGGGATGTTTGGGATATTTTGAAGACTGCAAGGGGGGGTTTGGGACAAATGTGACCAAACGCCACTTTCAGTACTTGGCATATGTTGGGTATAAAAAGTCGTAATTTCAAACTGCGAATACGTGCAGAGAGCCAGAATTTGGCTCCAAAATATGGCTCAGGCCTCGAAATTGGGATATTTGGGATATTTCGAAAACTGCAGGGGAGTTTGTGCGAAATGTGACTCACTGCCGCTATCAAGACTTGGCATATGTTGGGTATAAAATGTCGTAATTTCAAACTGCGAATACGTGCAGAGAGCCAGAATTTGGCTCCAAAATATGGCTCAGGCCTCGAAATTGGGATGTTTGGGATATTTTGAAAACTGCAGGGGGGTTTGGGACAAATGTGACCAAACGCCGCTTTCAGTACTTGGCATATGTTGGGTATAAAAAGTCGTAATTTCAAACTGCGAATACGTGCAGAGAGCCAGAATTTGGCTCCAAAATATTGCTCAGGCCTCGAAATTGGGATGTTTGGGATATTTTGAAAACTGCAGGGGGGGTTTGGGACAAATGTGACCAAACGCCGCTTTCAGTACTTGGCATATGTTGGGTAAAAAAAAGTCGTAATTTCAAACTGCGAATACGTGCAGAGAGCCAGAATTTGGCTCCAAAATATGGCTCAGGCCTCGAAATTGGGATATTTGGGATATTTCGAAAACTGCAGGGGAGTTTGTGCGAAATGTGACTCACTGCCGCTTTCAGTACTTTGCATATGTTGGGTATAAAAAAGTAGTAATTTCAAACTGCGAATACGTTCAGAGGGCCAGAATTTGGCTCCAAAATATGGCTCAGGCCTCGAAATTGGGATGTTTGGGATATTTTGAAAACATCAGGGGGGTTTGGGACAAATGTGACCAAATGCCGCTTTCGGTACTTCTCATATGTTAGGTATAAAAAGTCGTAATTTCAAACTGCGAATACGTGCAGAGAGCCAGAATTTGGCTTCAAAAAATGGCTCAGGCCTCGAAATTGGGGTGTTTGGGATATTTTGAAAACTGCAGGGGGGATTGGGACATATGTGACCAAACGCCGCATTCAGGACTTGGCATATGTTGGGTATAAAAAGTTGTAATTTAAAACTGCGAATACGTGCAGAGAGCCAGAATTTGGCTCCAAAATATGGCTCAGGCCTCGAAATTGGGATGTTTGGGATATTTTGAAAACTGCAGGGGAGTTTATGCAAAATGTGACTCACTGCCGCTTTCAGTACTTGGCATATGTTGGGTATAAAAAGTCGTAATTTAAAACTGCGAATACGTGCAGAGAGCCAGAATTTGGCTCCAAAATATGGCTCAGGCCTCGAAATTGGGATGTTTGGGATATTTTGAAAACTGCAGGGGGGTTTGGGACAAATGTGACCAAACGCCGCTTTCAGTACTTAGCATATGTTGGGTATAAAAAAGTCGTAATTTCAAACTGCGAATACGTGCAGAGAGCCAGAATTTGGCTCCAAAATATGGCTCAGGCCTCGAAATTGGGATATTTGGGATATTTCGAAAACTGCAGGGGAGTTTGTGCAAAATGTGACTCACTGCCGCTTTCAGGACTTGGCATATGTTGGGTATAAAAAGTCGTAATTTCAAACTGCGAATACATGCAGAAAGCCAGAATTTGGCTCCAAAATATGGCTCAGGCCTCGAAATTGGGATATTTGGGATGTTTTGAAAACTGCAGGGAGGTTTGGGACAAATGTGACCAAACGCCGCTTTCAGTACTTGGCATATGTTGAGTTTAAAAAAGGCGTAATTTCGAACTGCAAATACGTGAATACGTGCAGAGAGCTAGATTTTGGCTCCAAAATATAGCTCAAGCCTCGAAATTGGGATGTTTGGGATATTTTGAAAACTGCAGGGGAGTTTGTGACAAATGTGACTCACTGCCGCTTTCAGTACTTGGCATATGTTGGGTATAAAAAGTCGTAATTTCAAACTGCGAATACGTGCAGAGAGCCAGAATTTGGCTCCAAAATATGGCTCAGGCCTCGAAATTGGGATGTTTGGGATATTTTGAAAACTGCAGGGGAGTTTGGGACAAATGTGACCAAACGCCGCTTTCAGTACTTGGCATATGTTGGGTATAAAAAAGTCGTAATTTCAAACTGCGAATACGTGCAGAGAGCCAGAATTTGGCTCCAAAATATGGCTCAGGCCTCGAAATTGGGATATTTGGGATATTTTGAAAACTGCAGGGGAGTTTGTGACAAATGTGACTCACTGCCGCTTTCAGTACTTGGCATATGTTGGGTATAAAAAGTCGTAATTTCAAACTGCGAATACGTGCAGAGAGCCAGAATTTGGCTCCAAAATATGGCTCAGGCCTCGAAATTGGGATGTTTGGGATATTTTGAAAACTGCAGGGGGGTTTGGGACAAATGTGACCAAACGCCGCTTTCAGTACTTGGCATATGTTGGGTATAAAAAGTCGTAATTTCAAACTGCGAATACGTGCAGAGAGCCAGAATTTGGCTCCAAAATATGGCTCAGGCCTCGAAATTGGGATGTTTGGGATATTTTGAAAACTGCAGGGGAGTTTGTGACAAATGTGACTCACTGCCGCTTTCAGTACTTGGCATATGTTGGGTATAAAAAGTCGTAATTTCAAACTGCGAATACGTGCAGAGAGCCAGAATTTGGCTCCAAAATATGGCTCAGGCCTCGAAATTGGGATGTTTGGGATATTTTGAAAACTGCAGGGGGGTTTGGGACAAATGTGACAAACGCCGCTTTCAGTACTTGGCATATGTTGGGTATAAAAAGTCGTAATTTCAAACTGCGAATACGTGCAGAGAGCCAGAATTTGGCTCCAAAATATGGCTCAGGCCTCGAAATTGGGATGTTTGGGATATTTTGAAAACTGCAGGGGAGTTTGGGACAAATGTGACCAAACGCCGCTTTCAGTACTTGGCATATGTTGGGTATAAAAAGTCGTAATTTCAAACTGCGAATACGTGCAGAGAGCCAGAATTTGGCTCCAAAATATGGCTCAGGCCTCGAAATTGGGATATTTGGGATATTTCGAAAACTGCAGGGGAGTTTGTGCGAAATGTGACTCACTGCCGCTTTCAGTACTTGGCATATGTTGGGTATAAAAAGTCGTAATTTCAAACTGCGAATACGTGCAGAGAGCCAGAATTTGGCTCCAAAATATGGCTCAGGCCTCGAAATTGGGATGTTTGGGATATTTCGAAAACTGCAGGGGAGTTTGTGACAAATGTGACCAAACGCCGCTTTCAGTACTTGGCATATGTTGGGTATAAAAAGTCGTAATTTCAAACTGCGAATACGTGCAGAGAGCCAGAATTTGGCTCCAAAATATGGCTCAGGCCTCGAAATTGGGATGTTTGGGATATTTGAAAACTGCAGGGGAGTTTGTGACAAATGTGACCAAACGCCGCTTTCAGTACTTGGCATATGTTGGGTATAAAAAGTCGTAATTTCAAACTGCGAATACGTGCAGAGAGCCAGAATTTGGCTCCAAAATATGGCTCAGGCCTCGAAATTGGGATGTTTGGGATATTTTGAAAACTGCAGGGGGGTTTGGGACAAATGTGACCAAACGCCGCTTTCAGTACTTGGCATATGTTGGGTATAAAAAGTCATAATTTCAAACTGCGAACACGTGCAGAGAGCCTGAATTTGGCTCCAAAATATGGCTCAGGCCTTGAAATTGGCATGTTTGGGATATTTTGACAACTGCAGTGGAGTTTGTACGAAAAGTGACTCAGCTCCCGCTTTCAGTACTTGGCATATGTTGGGTATAAAAAAGTCGTAATTTCAAACTGCGAATACGCGCAGAGAACCAGAATTTGGATCCAAAATATGGCTCAGGCTTCGAAATTGGGATGTTTGGGATATTTTGAAAGCTGCAGGGGGGTTTGGGACAAATGTGACCAAACGCCGCTTTCAGTACTTGGCATATGTTGGGTATAAAATGTCGTAATTTCAAACTGCGAATACGTGCAGAGAGCCTGAATTTGGTTCCAAAATATGGCTCAGGCCTCGAAATTGGGATGTTTGGGATATTTTGAAAACTGCAGGGGGGTTTGGGACAAGTGTGACCAAACGCCGCTTTCAGTACTTGGCATATGTTGGGTATAAAAAGTCGTAATTTCAAACTGCGAATACGTGCAGAGAGCCAGAATTTGGCTCCAAAATATGGCTCACGCCTCGAAATTGGGATATTTGGGATATTTCGAAAACTGCAGGGGAGTTTGTGCGAAATGTGACTCACTGCCGCTTTCAGTACTTGGCATATGTTGGGTATAAAAAGTCGTAATTTCAAACTGCGAATACGTGTAGAGAGCCAGAATTTGGCTCCAAAATATGGATCAGGCCTCGAAATTGGGATGTTTGGGATATTTTGAAAACTGCAGGGGGGTTTGGGACAAATGTGACCAAACGCCGCTTTCAGTACTTGGAATATGTTGGGTATAAAAAAGTCGTAATTTCAAACTGCGAATACGTGCAGAGAGCCAGAATTTGGCTCCAAAATATGGCTCAGGCCTCGAAATTGGGATGTTTGGGATATTTCGAAAACTGCAGGGGAGTTTGTGCGAAATGTGACTCACTGCCGCTTTCAGTACTTGGCATATGTTGGGTATAAAAAAGTCGTAATTTCAAACTGCGAATACGTGCAGAGAGCCAGAATTTGGCTCCAAAATATGGCTCAGGCCTCGAAATTGGGATGTTTGGGATATTTTGAAAACTGCAGGGGGGTTTGTGACAAATGTGACCAAACGCCGCTTTCAGTACTTGGCATATGTTGGGTATAAAAAGTCGTAATTTCAAACTGCGAATACGTGCAGAGAGCCAGAATTTGGCTCCAAAATATGGCTCAGGCCTCGAAATTGGGATGTTTGGGATATTTTGAAAACTGCAGGGGAGTTTGGGCGAAATGTGACAAACGCCGCTTTCAGTACTTGGCATATGTTGGGTATAAAAAGTCGTAATTTCAAACTGCGAATACGTGCAGAGAGCCAGAATTTGGCTCCAAAATATGGCTCAGGCCTCGAAATTGGGATGTTTGGGATATTTTGAAAACTGCAGGGGAGTTTGGGAAAATGTGACAAACGCCGCTTTCAGTACTTGGCATATGTTGGGTATAAAAAAGTCGTAATTTCAAACTGCGAATACGTGCAGAGAGCCAGAATTTGGCTCCAAAATATGGCTCAGGCCTCGAAATTGGGATGTTTGGGATATTTTGAAAACTGCAGGGGAGTTTGTGACAAATGTGACTCAACGCCGCTTTCAGTACTTGGCATATGTTGGGTATAAAAAGTCGTAATTTCAAACTGCGAATACGTGCAGAGAGCCAGAATTTGGCTCCAAAATATGGCTCAGGCCTCGAAATTGGGATGTTTGGGATATTTTGAAAACTGCAGGGAGGTTTGGGACAAATGTGACCAAACGCCGCTTTCAGTACTTGGCATATGTTGGGTATAAAAAGTCGTAATTTCAAACTGCGAATACGTGCAGAGAGCCAGAATTTGGCTCCAAAATATGGCTCAGGCCTCGAAATTGGGATATTTGGGATATTTTGAAAACTGCAGGGGAGTTTGTGACAAATGTGACTCACTGCCGCTTTCAGTACTTGGCATATGTTGGGTATAAAAAAGTCGTAATTTCAAACTGCGAATACGTGCAGAGAGCCAGAATTTGGCTCCAAAATATGGCTCAGGCCTCGAAATTGGGATGTTTGGGATATTTTGAAAACTGCAGGGGGGTTTGGGACAAATGTGACCAAACGCCGCTTTCAGTACTTGGCATATGTTGGGTATAAAAAGTCGTAATTTCAAACTGCGAATACGTGCAGAGAGCCAGAATTTGGCTCCAAAATATGGCTCAGGCCTCGAAATTGGGATGTTTGGGATATTTTGAAAACTGCAGGGGGGTTTGGGACAAATGTGACCAAACGCCGCTTTCAGTACTTGGCATATGTTGGGTATAAAAAGTCGTAATTTCAAACTGCGAATACGTGCAGAGAGCCAGAATTTGGCTCCAAAATATGGCTCAGGCCTCGAAATTGGGATATTTGGGATATTTCGAAAACTGCAGGGGAGTTTGTGACAAATGTGACTCACTGCCGCTTTCAGTACTTGGCATATGTTGGGTATAAAAAGTCGTAATTTCAAACTGCGAATACGTGCAGAGAGCCAGAATTTGGCTCCAAAATATGGCTCAGGCCTCGAAATTGGGATATTTGGGATATTTCGAAAACTGCAGGGGAGTTTGTGCGAAATGTGACTCACTGCCGCTTTCAGTACTTGGCATATGTTGGGTATAAAAAGTCGTAATTTCAAACTGCGAATACGTGCAGAGAGCCAGAATTTGGCTCCAAAATATGGCTCAGGCCTCGAAATTGGGATGTTTGGGATATTTTGAAAACTGCAGGGGGGGTTTGGGACAAATGTGACCAAACGCCGCTTTCAGTACTTGGCATATGTTGGGTATAAAAAGTCGTAATTTCAAACTGCGAATACGTGCAGAGAGCCAGAATTTGGCTCCAAAATATGGCTCAGGCCTCGAAATTGGGATGTTTGGGATATTTCGAAAACTGCAGGGGAGTTTGTGACAAATGTGACCAACTGCCGCTTTCAGTACTTGGCATATGTTGGGTATAAAAAAGTCGTAATTTCAAACTGCGAATACGTGCAGAGAGCCAGAATTTGGCTCCAAAATATGGCTCAGGCCTCGAAATTGGGATGTTTGGGATATTTTGAAAACTGCAGGGGAGTTTGTGCGAAATGTGACTCACTGCCGCTTTCAGTACTTGGCATATGTTGGGTATAAAAAGTCGTAATTTCAAACTGCGAATACGTGCAGAGAGCCAGAATTTGGCTCCAAAATATGGCTCAGGCCTCGAAATTGGGATGTTTGGGATATTTTGAAAACTGCAGGGGAGTTTGTGGGAAATGTGACAAACGCCGCTTTCAGTACTTGGCATATGTTGGGTATAAAAAGTCGTAATTTCAAACTGCGAATACGTGCAGAGAGCCAGAATTTGGCTCCAAAATATGGCTCAGGCCTCGAAATTGGGATGTTTGGGATATTTTGAAAACTGCAGGGGGTTTGTGCGAAATGTGACTCACGCCGCTTTCAGTACTTGGCATATGTTGGGTATAAAAAGTCGTAATTTCAAACTGCGAATACGTGCAGAGAGCCAGAATTTGGCTCCAAAATATGGCTCAGGCCTCGAAATTGGGATGTTTGGGATATTTTGAAAACTGCAGGGGAGTTTGTGACAAATGTGACTCACTGCCGCTTTCAGTACTTGGCATATGTTGGGTATAAAAAGTCGTAATTTCAAACTGCGAATACGTGCAGAGAGCCAGAATTTGGCTCCAAAATATGGCTCAGGCCTCGAAATTGGGATATTTGGGATATTTCGAAAACTGCAGGGGAGTTTGTGCGAAATGTGACTCACTGCCGCTTTCAGTACTTGGCATATGTTGGGTATAAAAAGTCGTAATTTCAAACTGCGAATACGTGCAGAGAGCCAGAATTTGGCTCCAAAATATGGCTCAGGCCTCGAAATTGGGATGTTTGGGATATTTTGAAAACTGCAGGGGGGTTTGGGACAAATGTGACCAAACGCCGCTTTCAGTACTTGGCATATGTTGGGTTTAAAAAGTCGTAATTTCAAACTACGAATACATGCATAGAGCCAGAATTTGGCTCCAAAATATGGCTCAGGCCTCGAAATTGGGATGTTTGGGATATTTCGAAAACTGCAGGGGAGTTTGTGCGAAATGTGACTCACTGCCGCTTTCAGTACTTGGCATATGTTGGGTATAAAATGTCGTAATTTCAAACTGCGAATACGTGCAGAGAGCCAGAATTTGGCTCCAAAATATGACTCCGGCCTCGAAATTAGGATGTGTGGGATATTTTGAAAACTGCAGTTGTGTTTGGGACAAATGTGACCAAACGCCGCTTTCAGTACTTGGCATATGTTGGGTATAAAAAGACGTAATTTCAAACTGCGAATACGTGCAGAGAGCCAGAATTTGGCTCCAAAATATGGCTCAGGCCTCGAAATTGGGATGTTTGGGATATTTTGAAAACTGCAGGGGAGTTTGTGCGAAATGTGACTCACTGCCGCTTTCAAGACTTGGCATATGTTGGATATAAAATGTCGTAATTTCAAACCGCGAATACGTGCAGAGAGCCAGAATTTGGCTCCAAAATATGGCTCAGGCCTCGAAATTGGGATGTTTGGGATATTTTGAAAACTGCAGGGGGGTTTGGGACAAATGTGACCAAACGCCGCTTTCAGTACTTGGCATATGTTGGGTATAAAAAAGTGGTAATTTCAAACTGCGAATACGTGCAGAGAGCCAGAATTTGGCTCCAAAATATGGCTCAGGCCTCGAAATTGGGATATTTGGGATATTTCGAAAACTGCAGGGGAGTTTGTGCGAAATGTGACTCACTGCCGCTTTCAGTACTTGGCATATGTTGGGTATAAAATGTCGTAATTTCAAACTGCGAATACGTGCAGAGAGCCAGAATTTGGCTCCAAAATATTGCTCAGGCCCCGAAATTGGGATGTTTGGGATATTTTGAAAACTGCAGGGGAGTTTGGGACAAATGTGACCAAACGCCGCTTTCAGTACTTGGCATATGTTGGGTATAAAAAGTCGTAATTTCAAACTGCGAATACGTGCAGAGAGCCAGAATTTGGCTCCAAAATATGGCTCAGGCCTCGAAATTGGGATATTTGGGATATTTCGAAAACTGCAGGGGAGTTTGTGCGAAATGTGACTCACTGCCGCTTTCAGTACTTGGCATATGTTGGGTATAAAAAAGTCGTAATTTCAAACTGCGAATACGTGCAGAGAGCCAGAATTTGGCTCCAAAATATGGCTCAGGCCTCGAAATTGGGATATTTGGGATATTTCGAAAACTGCAGGGGAGTTTGTGCGAAATGTGACTCACTGCCGCTTTCAGGACTTGGCATATGTTGGGTATAAAATGTCGTAATTTCAAACCGCGAATACGTGCATAGAGCCAGAATTTGGCTCCAAAATATGGCTCAGGCCTCGAAATTGGGATGTTTGGGATATTTTGAAAACTGCAGGGGGGTTTGGGACAAATGTGACCAAACGCCGCTTTCAGTACTTGGCATATGTTGGGTATAAAAAAGTCGTAATTTCAAACTGCGAATACGTGCAGAGAGCCAGAATTTGGCTCCAAAATATGGCTCAGGCCTCGAAATTGGGATATTTGGGATATTTCGATAACTGCAGGGGAGTTTGTGCGAAATGTGACTCACTGCCGCTTTCAGTACTTGGCATATGTTGGGTATACAAAAGTCGTAATTTCAAACTGCGAATACGTGCAGAGAGCCAGAATTTGGCTCCAAAATATGGCTCAGGCCTCGAAATTGGGATGTTCGGAATATTTTGAAAATTGCAGGGGGGATTGGGACAAATGTGACCCAACGCCGCTTTCAGTACTTGGCATATGTTCTGTATAAAAAGTCGTTATTTCAAACTGCGAATACGTGCAGAGAGCCAGGATTTGGCTCCAAAATATGGCTCAGGCCTCGAAATTGGGATATTTGGGATATTTTGAAAACTGCAGGGGAGTTTGTGCAAAATGTTACTCACTGCCGCTTTCAGTACTTGGAATATGTTGGGTATAAAAAGTCGTAATTTCAAACTGCGAATACGTGCAGAGAGCCTGAATTTGGCTCCAAAATATGGCTCAGGGCTCGAAATTGGGATGTTTGGGATATTTTGAAAACTGCAGGGGGGTTTGGGACAAATGTGACAAACTGCCGCTTTCAGTACTTGGCATATGTTGGGTATAAAAAAGTCGTAATTTCAAACTGCGAATACGTGCAGAGAGCCAGAATTTGGCTCCAAAATATGGCTCAGGCCTCGAAATTGGGATGTTTGGGATATTTTGAAAACTGCAGGGGGGTTTGGGACAAATGTGACCAAACGCCGCTTTCAGTACTTGGCATATGTTGGGTATAAAAAGTCGTAATTTCAAACTGCGAATACGTGCAGAGAGCCAGAATTTGGCTCCAAAATATGGCTCAGGCCTCGAAATTGGGATGTTTGGGATATTTTGAAAACTGCAGGGGAGGTTTGGGACAAATGTGACCAAACGCCGCTTTCAGTACTTGGCATATGTTGGGTATAAAAAGTCGTAATTTCAAACTGCGAATACGTGCAGAGAGCCAGAATTTGGCTCCAAAATATGGCTCAGGCCTCGAAATTGGGATATTTGGGATATTTTGAAAACTGCAGGGGAGTTTGTGCGAAATGTGACTCACTGCCGCTTTCAGTACTTGGCATATGTTGGGTATAAAAAGTCGTAATTTCAAACTGCGAATACGTGCAGAGAGCCAGAATTTGGCTCCAAAATATGGCTCAGGCCTCGAAATTGGGATGTTTGGGATATTTTGAAAACTGCAGGGGGGTTTGGGACAAATGTGACCAAACGCCGCTTTCAGTACTTGGCATATGTTGGGTATAAAAAGTCGTAATTTCAAACTGCGAATACGTGCAGAGAGCCAGAATTTGGCTCCAAAATATGGCTCAGGCCTCGAAATTGGGATATTTGGGATATTTCGAAAACTGCAGGGGAGTTTGTGCGAAATGTGACTCACTGCCGCTTTCAGGACTTGGCATATGTTGGGTATAAAATGTCGTAATTTCAAACTGCGAATACGTGCAGAGAGCCAGAATTTGGCTCCAAAATATGGCTCAGGCCTCGAAATTGGGATGTTTGGGATATTTTGAAAACTGCAGGGGGGTTTGGGACAAATGTGACCAAACGCCGCTTTCAGTACTTGGCATATGTTGGGTATAAAAAGTCGTAATTTCAAACCGCGAATACGTGTATAGAGCTAGAATTTGGCTCCAAAACATGGCTCAGGCCTCGAAATTGGGATGTTTGGGATATTTTGAAAACTGCAGGGGGGTTTGGGACAAATGTGACCAAACGCCGCTTTCAGTACTTGGCATATGTTGGGTATAAAAAATTCGTAATTTCAAACTGCGAATACGTGCAGAGAGCCAGAATTTGGCTCCAAAATATGGCTCAGGCCTCGAAATTGGGATATTTGATATATTTCGAAAACTGCAGGGGAGTTTGTGCAAATGTGACTCACTGCCGCTTTCAGTACTTGGCATATGTTGGGTATAAAAAGTCGTAATTTCAAACTGCGAATACGTGCATAGAGCCAGAATTTGGCTCCAAAATATGGCTAAGGCCTCGAAATTGGGATGTTTGGGATATTTTGAAAACTGCAGGGGGGTTTGGGACAAATGTGACCAAACGCCTCTTTCAGTACTTGGTAAATGTTGGGTAAAAAAAAGTCGTAATTTCAAACTGCGAATACGTGCAGAGAGCCAGAATTTGGCTCCAAAATATTGCTCAGGCCTCGAAATTGGGATGTTTGGGATATTTTGAAAACTGCAGGGAAGGTTTGGGACAAATGTGACCAAACGCCGCATTCAGTACTTGGCATATGTTGGGTATGAAAAAGTCGTAATTTCAAACTGCGAATACGTGCAGAGAGCCAGAATTTGGCTCCAAAATATGGCTCAGGCCACGAAATTGGAATATTTGGGATATTTTGAAAACTGCAGGGGAGTTTGTGACAAATGTGACTCACTGCCGCTTTCAGTACTTGGCATATGTTGGGTAAAAAAAGTCGTAATTTCAAACTGCGAATACGTGCAGAGAGCCAGAATTTGGCTCCAAAATATGGCTCAGGCCTCGAAATTGGGATGTTTGGGATATTTTGAAAACTGCAGGGGGGTTTGTGACAAATGTGACCAAACGCCGCTTTCAGTACTTGGCATATGTTGGGTATAAAAAAGTCGTAATTTCAAACTGCGAATACGTGCAGAGAGCCAGAATTTGGCTCCAAAATATGGCTCAGGCCTCGAAATTGGGATGTTTGGGATATTTCGAAAACTGCAGGGGAGTTTGTGCGAAATGTGACTCACTGCCGCTTTCAGTACTTGGCATATGTTGGGTATAAAAAGTCGTAATTTCAAACTGCGAATACGTGCAGAGAGCCAGAATTTGGCTCCAAAATATGGCTCAGGCCTCGAAATTGGGATGTTTGGGATATTTTGAAAACTGCAGGGGGGGTTTGGGACAAATGTGACCAAACGCCGCTTTCAGTACTTGGCATATGTTGGGTATAAAAAAGTCGTAATTTCAAACTGCGAATACGTGCAAAGAGCCAGAATTTGGCTCCAAAATATGGCTCATGCCTCGAAATTGGGATGTTTGGGATATTTTGAAAACTGCAGGGGAGTTTGTGCAAATGTGACTCACTGCCGCTTTCAGTACTTGGCATATGTTGGGTATAAAAAGTCGTAATTTCAAACTGCGAATACGTGCAGAGAGCCAGAATTTGGCTCCAAAATATGGCTCAGGCCTCGAAATTGGGATGTTTGGGATATTTTGAAAACTGCAGGGGAGTTTGGGACAAATGTGACCAAACGCCGCTTTCAGTACTTGGCATATGTTGGGTATAAAAAAAGTCGTAATTTCAAACTGCGAATACGTGCAGAGAGCCAGAATTTGGCTCCAAAATATGGCTCAGGCCTCGAAATTGGGATGTTTGGGATATTTTGAAAACTGCAGGGGGGTTTGTGACAAATGTGACTCACTGCCGCTTTCAGTACTTGGCATATGTTGGGTATAAAAAGTCGTAATTTCAAACTGCGAATACGTGCAGAGAGCCAGAATTTGGCTCCAAAATATGGCTCAGGCCTCGAAATTGGGATGTTTGGGATATTTCGAAAACTGCAGGGGAGTTTGGGACAAATGTGACCAACTGCCGCTTTCAGTACTTGGCATATGTTGGGTATAAAAAAGTCGTAATTTCAAACTGCGAATACGTGCAGAGAGCCAGAATTTGGCTCCAAAATATGGCTCAGGCCTCGAAATTGGGATATTTGGGATATTTTGAAAACTGCAGGGGAGTTTGTGACAAATGTGACTCACTGCCGCTTTCAGTACTTGGCATATGTTGGGTATAAAAAGTCGTGATTTCAAACTGCGAATACGTGCAGGTAGCCAGAATTTTGCTCTAAAAAATGGCTCAGGCCTCGAAATTGGGATGTTTGGGATATTTCGAAAACTGCAGGGGAGTTTGTGCGAAATGTGACTTACTGCCACTTTCAGTACTTGGCGTATGTTGGATATAAAAAGTCGTAATTTCAAACTGCGAATACGTGCAGAGAGCCAGAATTTGGCTCCAAAATATGGCTCAGGCCTCGAAATTGGGATGTTTGGGATATTTTGAAAACTGCAGGGGGTTTGGGACAAATGTGACCAAACGCCGCTTTCAGTACTTGGCATATGTTGGGTATAAAAAGTCGTAATTTCAAACTGCGAATACGTGCAGAGAGCCAGAATTTGGCTCCAAAATATGGCTCAGGCCTCGAAATTGGGATGTTTGGGATATTTCGAAAACTGCAGGGGAGTTTGTGCGAAATGTGACCACTGCCGCTTTCAGTACTTGGCATATGTTGGGTATAAAATGTCGTAATTTCAAACCGCGAATACGTGCAGAGAGCCAGAATTTGGCTCCAAAATATGGCTCAGGCCTCGAAATTGGGATGTTTGGGATATTTTGAAAACTGCAGGGGGTTTGGGACAAATGTGACCAAACGCCGCTTTCAGTACTTGGCATATGTTGGGTATAAAAAAGTCGTAATTTCAAACTGCGAATACGTGCAGAGAGCCAGAATTTGGCTCCAAAATATGGCTCAGGCCTCGAAATTGGGATATTTGGGATATTTTGAAAACTGCAGGGGAGTTTGTGCGAAATGTGACTCACTGCCGCTTTCAGTACTTGGCATATGTTGGGTATAAAATGTCGTAATTTCAAACTGCGAATACGTGCAGAGAGCCAGAATTTGGCTCCAAAATATGGCTCAGGCCTCGAAATTGGGATGTTTGGGATATTTTGAAAACTGCAGGGAGTTTGGGACAAATGTGACCAACTGCCGCTTTCAGTACTTGGCATATGTTGGGTATAAAAAGTCGTAATTTCAAACTGCGAATACGTGCAGAGAGCCAGAATTTGGCTCCAAAATATGGCTCAGGCCTCGAAATTGGGATATTTGGGATATTTTGAAAACTGCAGGGGAGTTTGCGAAATGTGACTCACTGCCGCTTTCAGTACTTGGCATATGTTGGGTATAAAATGTCGTAATTTCAAACTGCGAATACGTGCAGAGAGCCAGAATTTGGCTCCAAAATATGGCTCAGGCCTCGAAATTGGGATATTTGGGATATTTCGAAAACTGCAGGGGAGTTTGTGCGAAATGTGACTCACTGCCGCTTTCAGTACTTGGTATATGTTGGGTATAAAAAAGTCGTAATTTCAAACTGCGAATACGTGCAGAGAGCCAGAATTTGGCTCCAAAATATGGCTCAGGCCTCGAAATTGGGATGTTTGGGATATTTTGAAAACTGCAGGGGGGTTTGGGACAAATGTGACCAAACGCCGCTTTCAGTACTTGGCATATGTTGGGTATAAAAAAAGTCGTAATTTCAAACTGCGAATACGTGCAGAGAGCCAGAATTTGGCTCCAAAATATGGCTCAGGCCTCGAAATTGGGATATTTGGGATATTTCGAAAACTGCAGGGGAGTTTGTGCGAAATGTGACTCACTGCCGCTTTCAGTACTTGGCATATGTTGGGTATAAAATGTCGTAATTTCAAACCGCGAATACGTGCATAGAGCCAGAATTTGGCTCCAAAATATGGCTCAGGCCTCGAAATTGGGATGTTTGGGATATTTTGAAAACTGCAGGGGGGTTTGGGACAAATGTGACCAAACGCCGCTTTCAGTACTTGGCATATGTTGGGTAAAAAAAAGTCGTAATTTCAAACTGCGAATACGTGCAGAGAGCCAGAATTTGGCTCCAAAATATGGCTCAGGCGTCGAAATTGGGATATTTGGGATATTTCGAAAACTGCACGGGAGTTTGTGCGAAATGTGACTCACTGCCGTTTTGAAGACTTGGCATATGTTGGGTATAAAAAAGTCGTAATTTCAAACTGCGAATACGTTCAGAGAGCCAGAATTTGGCTCCAAAATATGGCTCAGGCCTCGAAATTGGGATATTTGGGATATTTTGAAAACTGCAGAGGGGTTTGGGACAAATATGACCAAACGCCGCTTTCTGTACTTGGCATATGTTGGGTATAAAAAGTCGTAATATCAAACTGCGAATACGTGCAGAGAGCCAGAATTTGGCTCCAAAATATGGCTCAGGCCTCGAAATTGGGATTTTGGGATATTTCGAAAACTGCAGGGGAGTTTGTGAGAAATGTGACTCACAGCCGCTTTCAGTACTTGGCATATGTTGGGTATAAAAAGTCGTAATTTCAAACTGCGAATACGTTCAGAGAGCCAGAATTTGGCTCCAAAATATGGCTCAGGCCTCGAAATTGAGATATTTGGGATATTTCGAAAACTGCAGGGGAGTTTGTGCGAAATGTGACTCACTGCCGCTTTCTGTACTTGGTATATGTTGGGTATAAAAAAGTCGTAATTTCAAACTGCGAATACGTGCAGAGAGCCAGAATTTGGCTCCAAAATATGGCTCAGGCCTCGAAATTGGGATATTTGGTATAAAAAGTCGTAATTTCAAACTGCGAATACGTGCAGAGAGCCAGAATTTGGCTCCAAAATATGGCTCAGGCCTCGAAATTGGGATGTTTGGGATATTTTGAAAACTGCAGGGGAGTTTGTGACAAATGTGACTCACTGCCGCTTTCAGTACTTGGCATATGTTGGGTATAAAAAGTCGTAATTTCAAACTGCGAATACGTGCAGAGAGCCAGAATTTGGCTCCAAAATATGGCTCAGGCCTCGAAATTGGGATGTTTGGGATATTTTGAAAACTGCAGGGGAGTTTGTGCAAATGTGACTCACTGCCGCTTTCAGTACTTGGCATATGTTGGGTATAAAAAGTCGTAATTTCAAACTGCGAATACGTGCAGAGAGCCAGAATTTGGCTCCAAAATATGGCTCAGGCCTCGAAATTGGGATGTTTGGGATATTTTGAAAACTGCAGGGAGTTTTGGGACAAATGTGACCAAACGCCGCTTTCAGTACTTGGCATATGTTGGGTATAAAAAGTCGTAATTTCAAACTGCGAATACGTGCAGAGAGCCAGAATTTGGCTCCAAAATATGGCTCAGGCCTCGAAATTGGGATGTTTGGGATATTTTGAAAACTGCAGGGGGGTTTGGGACAAATGTGACCAAACGCCGCTTTCAGTACTTGGCATATGTTGGGTATAAAAAGTCGTAATTTCAAACTGCGAATACGTGCAGAGAGCCAGAATTTGGCTCCAAAATATGGCTCAGGCCTCGAAATTGGGATGTTTGGGATATTTTGAAAACTGCAGGGGAGTTTGTGCAAAATGTGACTCACTGCCGCTTTCAGTACTTGGCATATGTTGGGTATAAAAAGTCGTAATTTCAAACTGCGAATACGTGCAGAGAGCCAGAATTTGGCTCCAAAATATGGCTCAGGCCTCGAAATTGGGATATTTGGGATATTTTGAAAACTGCAGGGGAGTTTGGGACAAATGTGACTCACTGCCGCTTTCAGTACTTGGCATATGTTGGGTATAAAAAGTCGTAATTTCAAACTGCGAATACGTGCAGAGAGCCAGAATTTGGCTCCAAAATATGGCTCAGGCCTCGAAATTGGGATGTTTGGGATATTTTGAAAACTGCAGGGGAGTTTGTGCAAAATGTGACTCACTGCCGCTTTCAGTACTTGGCATATGTTGGGTATAAAAAGTCGTAATTTCAAACTGCGAATACGTGCAGAGAGCCAGAATTTGGCTCCAAAATATGGCTCAGGCCTCGAAATTGGGATGTTTGGGATATTTTGAAAACTGCAGGGGGGTTTGGGACAAATGTGACCAAACGCCGCTTTCAGTACTTGGCATATGTTGGGTATAAAAAGTCGTAATTTCAAACTGCGAATACGTGCAGAGAGCCAGAATTTGGCTCCAAAATATGGCTCAGGCCTCGAAATTGGGATGTTTGGGATATTTTGAAAACTGCAGGGGAGTTTGTGGACAAATGTGACTCACTGCCGCTTTCAGTACTTGGCATATGTTGGGTATAAAAAGTCGTAATTTCAAACTGCGAATACGTGCAGAGAGCCAGAATTTGGCTCCAAAATATGGCTCAGGCCTCGAAATTGGGATGTTTGGGATATTTTGAAAACTGCAGGGGGGTTTGGGACAAATGTGACCAACTGCCGCTTTCAGTACTTGGCATATGTTGGGTATAAAAAGTCGTAATTTCAAACTGCGAATACGTGCAGAGAGCCAGAATTTGGCTCCAAAATATGGCTCAGGCCTCGAAATTGGGATGTTTGGGATATTTTGAAAACTGCAGGGAGGTTTGGGACAAATGTGACCAAACGCCGCTTTCAGTACTTGGCATATGTTGGGTATAAAAAGTCGTAATTTCAAACTGCGAATACGTGCAGAGAGCCAGAATTTGGCTCCAAAATATGGCTCAGGCCTCGAAATTGGGATGTTTGGGATATTTTGAAAACTGCAGGGGAGTTTGGGCAAATGTGACTCACTGCCGCTTTCAGTACTTGGCATATGTTGGGTATAAAAAGTCGTAATTTCAAACTGCGAATACGTGCAGAGAGCCAGAATTTGGCTCCAAAATATGGCTCAGGCCTCGAAATTGGGATGTTTGGGATATTTTGAAAACTGCAGGGAGGTTTGGGACAAATGTGACCAAACGCCGCTTTCAGTACTTGGCATATGTTGGGTATAAAAAGTCGTAATTTCAAACTGCGAATACGTGCAGAGAGCCAGAATTTGGCTCCAAAATATGGCTCAGGCCTCGAAATTGGGATATTTGGGATATTTTGAAAACTGCAGGGGAGTTTGTGCAAAATGTGACTCACTGCCGCTTTCAGTACTTGGCATATGTTGGGTATAAAAAGTCGTAATTTCAAACTGCGAATACGTGCAGAGAGCCAGAATTTGGCTCCAAAATATGGCTCAGGCCTCGAAATTGGGATGTTTGGGATATTTTGAAAACTGCAGGGGGGTTTGGGACAAATGTGACCAAACGCCGCTTTCAGTACTTGGCATATGTTGGGTACAAAAAGTCGTAATTTCAAACTGCGAATACGTGCAGAGAGCCAGAATTTGGCTCCAAAATATGGCTCAGGCCTCGAAATTGGGATGTTTGGGATATTTTGAAAACTGCAGGGAGGTTTGTGACAAATGTGACAAAACGCCGCTTTCAGTACTTGGCATATGTTGGGTATAAAAAGTCGTAATTTCAAACTGCGAATACGTGCAGAGAGCCAGAATTTGGCTCCAAAATATGGCTCAGGCCTCGAAATTGGGATGTTTGGGATATTTTGAAAACTGCAGGGAGGTTTGGGACAAATGTGACCAAACGCCGCTTTCAGTACTTGGCATATGTTGGGTATAAAAAGTCGTAATTTTAAACTACGAATACGTGCAGAGAGCCAGAATTTGGCTCCAAAATATGGCTCAGGCCTCGAAATTGGGATGTTTGGGATATTTTGAAAACTGCAGGGGAGTTTGGGACAAATGTGACCAACGCCGCTTTCAGTACTTGGCATATGTTGGGTATAAAAAGTCGTAATTTCAAACTGCGAATACGTGCAGAGAGCCAGAATTTGGCTCCAAAATATGGCTCAGGCCTCGAAATTGGGATGTTTGGGATATTTTGAAAACTGCAGGGGAGTTTGTGACAAATGTGACTCACTGCCGCTTTCAGTACTTGGCATATGTTGGGTATAAAAAGTCGTAATTTCAAACTGCGAATACGTGCAGAGAGCCAGAATTTGGCTCCAAAATATGGCTCAGGCCTCGAAATTGGGATGTTTGGGATATTTTGAAAACTGCAGGGAGGTTTGGGACAAATGTGACCAAACGCCGCTTTCAGTACTTGGCATATGTTGGGTATAAAAAGTCGTAATTTCAAACTGCGAATACGTGCAGAGAGCCAGAATTTGGCTCCAAAATATGGCTCAGGCCTCGAAATTGGGATGTTTGGGATATTTTGAAAACTGCAGGGGGGTTTGTGACAAATGTGACCAACGCCGCTTTCAGTACTTGGCATATGTTGGGTATAAAAAGTCGTAATTTCAAACTGCGAATACGTGCAGAGAGCCAGAATTTGGCTCCAAAATATGGCTCAGGCCTCGAAATTGGGATGTTTGGGATATTTTGAAAACTGCAGGGGAGTTTGTGACAAATGTGACCTCACGCCGCTTTCAGTACTTGGCATATGTTGGGTATAAAAAGTCGTAATTTCAAACTGCGAATACGTGCAGAGAGCCAGAATTTGGCTCCAAAATATGGCTCAGGCCTCGAAATTGGGATGTTTGGGATATTTTGAAAACTGCAGGGGGGTTTGGGACAAATGTGACCAAACGCCGCTTTCAGTACTTGGCATATGTTGGGTATAAAAAAGTCGTAATTTCAAACTGCGAATACGTGCAGAGAGCCAGAATTTGGCTCCAAAATATGGCTCAGGCCTCGAAATTGGGATGTTTGGGATATTTTGAAAACTGCAGGGGGGTTTGGGACAAATGTGACCAAACGCCGCTTTCAGTACTTGGCATATGTTGGGTATAAAAAGTCGTAATTTCAAACTGCGAATACGTGCAGAGAGCCAGAATTTGGCTCCAAAATATGGCTCAGGCCTCGAAATTGGGATGTTTGGGATATTTTGAAAACTGCAGGGGAGTTTGTGCAAAATGTGACTCACTGCCGCTTTCAGTACTTGGCATATATTGGGTATAAAAAGTCGTAATTTCAAACTGCGAATACGTGCAGAGAGCCTGAATTTGGCTCCAAAATATGGCTCAGGCCTCGAAATTGGGATGTTTGGGATATTTTGAAAACTGCAGGGAGGTTTGGAACAAATGTGACCAAACGCCGCTTTCAGTATTTGGCATATGTTGGGTATAAAAAGTCGTAATTTCAAACAGCGAATACGTGCAGAGAGCCAGAATTTGGCTACAAAATATGGCTCAGGCCTCGAAATTGGGATGTTTGGGATATTTTGAAAACTGCAGGGGAGTTTGTGCAAAATGTGACTCACTGCCACTTTCAGTACTTGGCATATGTTGGGTATAAAAAGTCGTAATTTCAAACTGCGAATACGTGCAGAGAGCCTGAATTTGGCTCAAAAATATGGCTCAGGCCTCGAAATTGTGATGTTTGGGATAATTTGAAAACTGCAGAGAGGTTTGGGACAAATGTGACCAAACGACGCATTCAGTACTTCAGATATGTTGGGTATAAAAGTGGAAATTTCAAAATGCGAATACGTGCAGATAGCCAGAATTTGGCTCCAAAATATGGCTCAGGCCTCGAAATTGGGATATTTTGGATATTTTGAAAACTGCAGGGAGGTTTGGGACAAATGTGACTCACTGCCGCTTTCAGTACTTGGCATATGTTGGGTATAAAATGTCGTAATTTCAAACTGCGAATGCGTGCATAGAGCCAGAATTTGGTTTCAAAATATAGCTCAGGCCTCGAAATTGGTATGTTAGGGATACTTTGGAAACTGCAGGGGGGTTTGGGACAAATATGACCAAACGCCGCTTTCAGTACTTGGCATATGTTGGGTATAAAAAGTCGTAATTTCAAACTGCGAATACGTGCAGAGAGCCAGAATTTGGCTCCAAAATATGGCTCAGGCCTCGAAATTGGGATATTTGGGATATTTTGAAAACTGCAGGGGAGTTTGTGCGAAATGTGACTCACTGCCGCTTTCAGTACTTGGCATATGTTGGGTATAAAAAGTCGTAATTTCAAACTGCGAATA